>LTAE01000100.1:0-86139 GCA_001647135.1 Pontederia paniculata | reverse complement strand
AGAGAGAGAGAGAGAGAGAGAGAGAGAGAGAGAGAGAGATTTCATCAAACTACAGAATTACTATTATTTAAAATATTTAGTTCTTTAAATTAGTAAATGTCTGCATAATGTATCTTTGGAAAAATAAAATAAAATGCTCTGGTACTTCTAGAAGTTGTATGTTTCGAGTTTGGCATTCGTGGATGAGGGGGCGACCACAATTTCAAATCGCCTGCCCAATTAATATTGTCAATAAATTCATGTACGTGAGTTCCAATTGGTCGGAAAGCAAGAAGTTTTCAATTCGGACGAAAAAAAATGTTGAAAATTTTATTTATTATAATTAAGTATCCAAATTGAGACGAGACTAATCAGAATTATATGAGATAACAAATTTGTGGATACATATTATCAGACTAATATTAAAAAAAACACTTCCATCCACCTCAAATTTCTGGATACATATTCCTATTTAATTATCCCCAACTCATATTTAATTATCCTGTAACTAAGAAAATGTTCGATCAAATTAGCAAAATATTCTAGATTTCTAATAATTGAGGATTAAGCAAACGAATATCAATTATTAACATTATGTTATATATATATATATATATATATATATATATATATTTACATGATATTTATTTTATTTTTTATAATATATACATAAGGTTCATAAGTTTATTTGTGCATTTTACATCCGGATTTTATTTCTCAAGTCCGTCGGTCGTGGCCTGTGGGCAATTCTGAGTGATTTTTCCTATTTTTTTCGAAGTTTTTTTTTCTTCTGGTTGTTTTGCCATATGATTCCTCGTTCAAACTCAAATTTTGTCTCTAACATATTAAGGCAATCCAAACTAAAATGTTGCCTCAAGTCTCCCAATAATTTAAAACTTCTTAATTTTAATAGATAACGTATATTATTTATTTATTAACAATAATATTAATTAATCTTCGTTATTAAATTAGTTAATCTTATCTTTAATTAATTAATCACCTAAATTATAATTAATTCATTAAATCTAAGTATATTTTATTATTTTAGTTAACCGATTTCCCTCATATTTAATTCATTAATCCACAAATAATGCAAATATCTCCTTACTTCAGAAAAAAAATATTCATAATAATTATATTTCATTTATACTTAAAAAACACAATATATATTTTTTTCACATTAGCACAATTAAATTGATAGATAAGAAAATAAATTTGTTTAATAAAAAAATCGTACGATTAAATTCTAAAGAGTACCAATTTATCTGTAACGTTATGTATCATTCTAATTTGTGTTAACATGAAATAAGAATGATAATTAACGATACTACAGAAAAGAAACTATAGATAAGATATAACGTTATCTTGTAGCTGGAGTTCAATCAATCCAATGATGTGAAGTGGTACAAGAAAAAGTAGTACTAACTAATAAGAAATGATAATAATAAGATAATTTACGGCACTTCGATCTATCTCCATGCTTAAAGTCTTCGGATTATATTATGTTAAAGATTAGAATAAAACAAGTTATAAGAGAAAGTTGATGTTAACTGAGATTTCTTTTAAAGAAAATATATTTTTATGCGCGAGAGGAAACGCCACGATTTTAGAATTAAAAATATTATATAATGTTACTTATGTATTATATATATTTATATAATGTTACTTATGTATTATATATATAAGTATATAATTACAATAATAAATATTAGTAGAGTAGTATGTAATATTAAGTTATAACAATGTAAATAAACTAATTATGAAATTATTATTATATTGCTTAGATTGCGCCAAATCGCCCTACGACACCATATGAGTACGATAAAGCACAAAGTACGAACTACATTATATATATATATATATAATATTGGACTTCTACAAAATAAGTACTCCAATTCATAAAGAACAAAAAAAAGTCCCTGTTTGACTTAAATTAAAAATTTATCTCAAATCAAGTAAGAACCCATCATCCGTTCCATACGTTTTTTTTTCCTATCTTTTTATTCAGAAAAAATAAAGAAATTATGAGGTATCATTACATGGTACGTCGATAGATATTTGTATGATATTGTAAAGCTATAAATTGATGGGAGTCCACAGCAACGTGAACAAAAACAAGTTGAACGTAAGAGTGCCTGTTAGATTCTGTTATAATTAGTGCTCATCGTAAGAGGACCTGGAAGATGGAGAAGGTGGAGTTGAAGAAGGAGTCACTGCCGCCGGCAATGGACGGGGAGAGGGCCGCGACGCTGGTGGCGGAGCTGAGGAGGAGCTTCCGGTCCGGGAGGACGAGGAGCCACGAGTGGCGGGCGGCGCAGCTCAGCGCCATTGCCAGGCTGATCCAGGAGAACGAGGGCGACATCACGGCGGCGCTCCACCGCGACATCGGCAAGCCCCAGATAGAGTCCTTCCTCCACGAGGTCCGGCGTCTTTCCTTTTGTCGCTTTTCCTCTGAACTTGGTCTCTTTTCACTTCTTTGATCTTTCGAGTTGGAAACGCAGGATTTGGGATGCAAAGATTCGATCTTTGGACTAGTTTTTACCTAAAAGATCCAAATTTGGACGCAAAAACTGATTTTTCAAATAGTCGGTCTGGTGTTCCTGTTCCATAAAAAAACTGTTGTTTTTTCTTCTTGGTTTTTTTACTTAAAAGATGCTTGTTACGTTGGCACTTGCTGTACTTCAGTTTTCAGATAGTTGTCATATCCAAATTTCGGCTGTTGTTTTGTTTTTTTTTTCTTCTCTCATTAAGCTTGTTTTCCTGTTCTGGAATACTATTTGGTTGAGATTTGGCTCTGTGCATCAATTCGTCTGAAATTTTACTGATACTGTTGGGGTTACTGCAGTTAGGCACTTATGTCATATTTCAGTTTTGGATACCATTTTGCTTGTTAATTTTCCATGACAGTGGGATTTAATTGTTAGCAAATATTCACGACTTGTATAAAAGAAGAATAAGTGATCGTTGGAATTCAGTTGTATTTTCATGACTATCTACTTAAATTATATCTGACCATGATGTTAATAAGTATGTTTATCAATCATATTCTTTGCTGTGCATGGTAAGGTTCTCCATGAGAGTGCAATCCGTGATGTAGTTGTTTATTACAGGGTCATTGCTCTGCAATTTAGTATTTTAAATTTTTACCCAAAAGAAGAGAACACAGGGTCTGTTAATTACACAGATAAAGATAATGATATGGTTAATGTTAATGTTCTTCCACAATTTTCTCTAATCTCTCTTGTTTGTGTCATATTTATTCTACTGATATAGACTGAGAAATTGTGTCAATCATATATGACATATACAACTCATCCTTGCAGATCTCAATGGCAAAGGAAGCATGCACATTTGCCCTAAAGGAACTGAAACGCTGGATGAAACCTGAGAAGGTATTCATCTACTCATGACATTCATCCTTGATATTATAAGAACAGGAAATACAGTGATTGCATGCAGCAAAAGATTTATAGGATAAACCTGCTAAATCATGTCTGCAACATATGAACAGGTGCCATCTTCTATTACGACATTTCCTTCATCAGCGGAAATTGTGTCGGAACCTCTTGGTGTCATTCTGGTGATTTCAGCATGGAACTATCCCTTCTGTAAGTAGATGTTTGAGTTTTCACAAGTTTTAGAGTAATTTGAATTTGATGAATTGCTATTGATTATTACATTGAACACTATTCTCTTGAAACGCAATAGAAGCACTTTGAGTATATGAATATGCCTATTTAGCAGTTTCTGTAGGCTTTATTTCTATATATTTTGTTTCAATTATTTATGTCCATTCTGCTCTTTAACTTATCATAACTATGAATCTATTACCATATAGGTTGTAAGCAATTAAATCCTGCCTGAATCTTTGGTAAATTTTCTTTGTGGAGAAAGTATAAAAGTTGGTGAATTTTACTGTTTGCTTTCAGTTATTGTCACTGATGCTGAAAACTACACCATGATGACAATATTATAAAATGATAGAGTTTGCTCACCTGATGATCGATGAACATTAGTCCAATAGCATCAGAATGTATTCTAGTTTAATTGTCTCTTTATCAGTATGTCTAACATGTTTTGGCGCATTCAGCATCTGATTTTCTCTCTTGTTCTCCAGTGTTATCTATTGATCCCGTAATTGGAGCCATTGCAGCTGGCAATGCTGTTGTTTTAAAGCCATCAGAACTCGCACCAGCCACATCTTCATTGTTTGCAAGAATTTTACCAGATTATGTTGATAACTCTTGTATAAAAGTAGTCGAGGGGGCTATTCCTGAAACAACAGCACTTTTGGATCAAAAATGGGACAAAATAATGTATACAGGTTTGTATAATATCTATGAATCTTGTAGGAAAGATGTTACTCTGCTTACATATTTTCTTCTCGCATTTCATGTTATTGTGTCACATTATAGTCTTATGTCAAATTACTGTTCTTTGTTATTGGATTTCGGATATGCCTTAGTCTGCTATCTTTTCTATTTTCTAGACACCCTCTCCAGGAATGTTACAACTTGAACTAAGATTTGGAACTAATTTCACAGGCAATGGAAGAGTAGGCCGGATTGTGATGGCTGCAGCAGCAAAGCATTTAACACCGGTATTGCTGGAGCTTGGTGGAAAATGTCCAGTTGTTGTTGATTCCAACGTGGATCTAAAAGTACTCATCTTCGTTTGATATTAAATAAAGTGGATAGTATTGTTCAATTTTCCTTCTGCAATCAAGCTGTTTAGGTCCTTTCTCTTTCTTCTTTTAATTAACTTTTACTGCTATTATTGCTATTGTTTTAAAAGGTCACAGCAAAGAGAATTGTGGCAGGCAAGTGGGGGTGTAATGATGGGCAGGCTTGCATTGCTCCAGATTATATTATTACGACGAAATCATTTGCTCCTAAGTTGGTAAGCAAAAATTTGAAATTTATGAATAGCCACTGTTATCTGTTATACTCTATGGGTTATACTTTGTTTATTATCTGCAGGTGGAGGATCTTAAAATAACTATAGAAAAATTCTACGGGAAGGATCCATTGGAATCTACAGACTTATCTCGCATTATAAACTCCAACCATTTCAAACGGTTGACTGATCTTTTGGAGGATGAAAAAGTTACTGACAAAATTGTCTATGGAGGCCAGAAAGATGAAAAGCGCCTGTAAGCATACAGATAGGACATTTTCAACTAGAAACATTTTTCCTTTGTTTTTTTGTAATGTTGATCTTTTGAATTTTGCAGGAAAATAGCACCTACACTCTTGTTAGATGTTCCACATGATTCACAAATAATGAAGGAGGAGATATTTGGTCCCTTGTTACCGATTATAACAGTGAGGAAATCTTCCATGTGCTCCACATAGTTCATAGTTAAAGATTGCCATGTTATTTGTAACTCTCAGCGTGAGATTGCTGATGATTAATTATGAGTTTTTGTTTTTGCATTTTATAGGTCGACACATTGGAAGAGAGTTTCAATTTTATAAATTCTAATCCAAAGCCTCTTGCTGCCTATCTGTTCACCAAGGACAAGAAATTAGAACAGAATTTTATCAACACTGTATCTGCTGGGGGAATGCTAATTAACGACATAACTTTACATGTAACACTTCTTTCAAGACATTTGCTATCATGTTTCATGCTTATGTTGAATCAGACAAATTGATTAAAGTGCTATTTTTATTGTCTTGCAGCTTGGAAACCCTCATTTGCCATTTGGTGGAGTAGGTGAAAGTGGAATTGGTTCCTACCATGGCAAATTCTCATTTGATTCATTTAGCCACAAGAAGGCTGTCTTGATCCGCAGTTTTTACGGGGAAGTTTCGGCGAGGTACCCGCCGTATACAGCACAAAAGCAGAAACTTTTAAGGGCACTTGTCAATGGAGACTTCATAGAACTGATTCTTGTATTAATTGGATGGCGCAAAGGAGAGTAGCTTTTTAATTGGCTAGAACAATGCTATACGCCATGTTAATTGTTAATATCTGCTATATGAGGGTATTTTTACATTTCTAAGTGAAAGAATAATTCAGAATGCACAATTTGATTGTTAGTTTGGATTGAGTTACTTTAAGGATCAATAATATTCTCTGTTTGATTCACTTCTGAGCATCATCATAAAAATTGAAGTTCACACTTCATTACAAAATGACAATCAAGTAAAATAACTAATAAGGAGAAAGGAGTTGTTAATTAATTACTTGTTGTGGATAAAATGCCTCTTCACAATTTCTGATTTATTTGTTGCATCAGACCTCTATTTTTGTTTGTGTTTTGGTTTTCTTCCTAATATTTGTACACCCAGCCTGCAAAATTTACTGTACTTACCAATCTTTAACAGCATCAAAGTTGAAAATTACACTCAGCATCCAGCAACCATCAAATTCTAGAGTCATAGTACTACAGAATTTGCATTCAGTGAAATTTCCTTAACCCAACTAAAGTAGACATTATCTATATGCCTTCTTGTTCCATATATGTCTTAATCTGTAGATATTCGAAGGATCTAGTGGAAAAAGAATCATGCTACATATAAATCTTTCTTATCAAGCTTTAACATGGTTGGAATCTATTTGTCGAACTGTGATCGGATGATTGATCAATAGGGTGCAAATGATTTTTTTCTCCGATTATTCATAAACTGAAAAACACTGGAGGATTGTACAGTTGTCCATCAAATGCATCCAACTTCAAATCTTTAGATTTAATACAATTTGTGTTCATTTTTTTTGGGTCAAACGCAACCTATAAATCTATGAATTTTCTTTGGCGAAGAAGAGGTCAGAATTTATTTCATATTTGAAGTAAACGAGTAGAAAACTGGATCTCCCATTTTCTTGAATGAAGTAAAAAAAATGAGATATTTTATTAGGGGAAATAATATGGTTGAATCATTGACTGTCTTAAGAACAGCCTAGTATCATAAGACTTTGAGGATACACATAAGATTGAGTAAGAATTTATCTTTATATGATTATCTAAGACATCAGCAGATTCCAAGCCAGCAAAGGATCTGATTTGTCTTTCTGTCATTAAAGTTTTATTTAATCATCTGAAGAAATTTCCTCCAGAAAGACTTGTTCAACTTACAACGAGTTGCACTTTATGATCAGCTGATACCCTCAAACTTGACTTAGCAATTAATTTTATCCACTGTCCAACATACAGGTCAAATGTAGAAACATACTTGACAATGCAGTGTGTTTGAATGCATCAAATATGTTTCAGAACCAAGTGAGTTTGTCAATTTGACTAAGGAATGCATCATATTAACAATCATTTTCGTTTTCTCTGTCAACTGATCTTCTTTACATTACTTCAGTTAGCAAAATAATCTACAAACTTGAATGGAGTGTGTTGATCAACTTGGTTTCAATGGTCAGAGAACTGACCAGAAATGAGGAGTTCAGTTGCCATTTATATATATGTCTGTTCCTGGAAGTTGTTTGAGCTATATATATATATATATATATATATTAGTTCCTGCTACTAACCATCTGCATTCTGACTTTTTAAAGATAAAAACTTCATCTCCGTAAGAAGAACAAGTTCAAAAGGGGAGGAATATTATAAGGGTTCAATGTAGGTGCTCCCTACTTAAATAGGAAGCACCATGCTCCCTACATTTTTAACCGTAGAATGTTAGATCTACGGTGGATATTAAATCTTCTCTCTCCTATTTTTTTTTCTCTCTCCTAAATCAAGTCACCATAGATCTCACATCCTACGGTTTAAAATGTAGGGAGCATGGCATCCATTTTTTTCATATTTTATAAGATCTCTTTTATCTGATAAAAGAATCAATCCCACACGATTCTCATCTCTTGATTTTTCTTCGTCTGGCCTTTTCTTAATTTAATGTGAAATAGATGAGAAAGAGAAATCACACAGAGAAGACCTTTAACTGAGTTACGTACTCTGGCGACGACTAAAGTTTTTTTTTTAATATGAAGAGAACACAAGATGCAGGATAATCTATATCTTAAAAAGTTTATATAAAAACTTTCAATACAAAATAGAAAATATAAACTTTAGAGCCATCTATTGAGTCTCTCGTATGAGATGGACGATTTCGTTGACCCAATTATTCGAACGATTATGATGCACAAAAAATTATATATGAATTTGTCTCTGGACTAATATTCAAAACATTATAAACACTTAATTTTCGGATAACAAGAGTATAATCCGGGAAACTTAATAGCCGCATGCATTAAATAAACTCTTTGCAGTTTAAAGTACTCATGTGATTTTTATTAGAGATTCGACATCCAGCTAAGCCAAGATTGAGGTCAACCATTACTCCTGGTCAGTTTGGGAGTTGGACATATGACTTCTAAAAAGTTATGTGTAAATGGTTGACTCTGATCTGTGGTCAACCATTAATGTTTCCTCCTCTCATACACCAAACAAAACTCATGAAGTGATTTGGACTCCCCTTATTATTAACGTCTCTCTCACACTGAGCTCATTCCTGGATGATTTCAGGATTCCCTCGAGTATAATATAAAGGCCGTAAAAACTTCACCCTCCATCTGCATACACACACATACACTCCATCTTCTCACAATCAATCAATCTCCTTCTGTTGTGAGCTCTTGCACAAGCTGGTGACATGGGTGATGGATTCATAGTTGATGCAGCTGCTGAGAGAGTGCAACAGGAGAGGAGGCTTCACAAGAGAGGGTTCATCAAGCGCCAGATCTTGTTCTCACTCTTTCAGGGCATGAGGTTCCTGCCTGTGTGGGCACTCGACTGCATCTTTTCTTGGTTTACTGATTAGTTTATTCCATCAGAACTCGGAAGTCTCCTGATTGGTTTACTGATTTTTCTTAATTTGGATTGGTTGTTGTAAAGGTTTTGTTCCTTTGCACTCTTTTCATGCGAATGACAAACGAGAAGTCGAGCTAATGTTTATGATATATGGTTGATGGACAGTTTGTTCAGTTGGAATTTAAGAAGTGCTTCACATTCAAATTGAAAGACCAATTTAACAGAAGTTATCTGGATAACATGTTGGTAAAACAGATGCTACAAATATTGGAAGAAAAATGGGGTTGGAGAGCATATAAAACACTATTGTTATCAATCGAAATGATCAATTAATTTATCTTATTAGTTAAAGAATTATTATGAATTAATTTGATTTGATAATAACAATCAAGCAATTTACTTATTTGATTGATATTAATCATAATTTATTTGTCTTATATACCATTTTGTCGTTAACTTGATAACAACAATCAAGTACTATTAGCTTTTTTTGTCTCTAAATTGGACGCTCGCCAAGTCTTGAAATCTTGGATGAAATTTGAAACAATAACTATTTTTTTCTTTTCAGTTGAAGATTGAAATTTTGGATGAAATTTGAAGACTGACATTACAAGATGCTGCAGTATCATTATGCTAGATGAAACATATTGCATCTAAATTAATATAGTTTTTTAATTGCAAATATATATTTTAAAACTAATTAATATTTTCTTTTGATAAGATGATAACAATATATTATTAGTTGTTATTATTCATAAAAAACACAAAAAATATTATATATATATATGACTATTATGGTGGAATATTATATTATGTTTATAATTTACTTAAGAAAATTTAGAGTGCATACTGAAAAAAATTAATTTGACGGCTATGTTTGTTTTGAAATAAAATTTAGGCAAAATGAGGAAGTCATTTTATTTTGATGAAGATTTAAGCGAGAGAAAAATGAAATTCCATTTTGAAAAAAGAAGTTTTTTTTCTATTTCAATGAAAATCCAATTTTACGAATTTAATTTATGTCAAAACGAATACTTCACAAATTGTCACTTTGACGATGAGATGGGTTATTTTGGTCCAAAAAATTCTAGTATTTTTTAGATGTTTTTTAATTTAAAAGCTTAGCCTAAAAATAAATGAACTAAAAATCACCTTGTCTGGTCGATTTTTCTGGATCCGATGACATTTTAAAATCCTAGATAAAAAAAGAAATATCATAATAAATGGGTTTAACATAAATATATCCAATATTTCAAAATACGAAAAATGAACTCCCAAAATTTAATTATGTATTCATAATGTAAATAAAATATAAAGCCATATAAAACTATTACTATCAACTGTGAAAAAGAAAAAAAACGCTTCTAAGCTGGTAATAGAGACAAAAAATTATAAATAAAAGGTAGTCACTCGGACTTACGATTTTGTTTAGGGATCTAATTTGAGTGGATTAATTTTAATTTATTTATTTTAAAAAAAAATATTAGGTCAATATTCTGTTTGTTTAGAAAGAAATTTCTAGGTCAAATAAGGTGTTAGGAAGTTATTTATCTCCGTGAAGATTGGCGACCGATAAATGAAAATTCACTTAAAACAAGATATACTTTAATAATTTAGCCTTTATTTTACTTGTTGAGAGAAAATATGTTTTTACTCACAACTGGTATTTTCTTCAGAAATTTATTTGTAACAAAACAACTTAACAAGCCCATCCCAAATTATCACTCGGATGATAATTCAGAGAACACGACCAGTATAATTTACCATAAATAATGCATAATAATACATAGAAAATTAAAGTACTTAGTATTCGAAATTAATAATAAATAGTGGATAGATTGATAAATTTAATAAAAACATCTAATAAATATAATGATTAACTAATTGATAAATATAAAATTAACACAAATTTTATTATATTGCATAATAACTAATTTATTTATTATTTTTTTGTAATATCAATTTATTAAAAATATTATTTTATGTAAAAGAAGAAAAAACAGTTTAAAATTAATGAGTATAAAAATAATATTCATGATGATAAGAAAAATAGAGATTTAAAATATCTTTATAAAATAAAATATCTAACATGATAGTTAAAAATAAAATAATGATTCTTTAAATGAAAATAAATATATATATTAAAAAATGTTTTCAGAAATACAGAGAGGATTCAAATAATTTCGAAGTGCATTGTCAGATATACCCCTAAGATTTTCCTCTTGCCACAAGAAAGTAGGAGGCGATTTTAGAGAAGATATACAAAATTATGGTACATGAACTTGTCCTGTTCGATGCTGTCCCGAGGTGGTTAAATGAGTAGCTCTCTGACAACTCCATATTTAATGTCTTCTTGGGACCAACGAAAGTTAAAAATGGGATAATTTTTTCTCTCCTTAAGCGGTCAAAATTAGAACGGTGTTACAACCTCCTAAAAATTTTTCTTAAAAATTTCTTAACACATTTTAATGACATATTTTGTAATTTAGTGTACATTTTAAGATAATTTAATTATATAAGTATTAAGAGAATTATTAAATAGATTTTTTAAGAGGATGTAGATTTATCTAAAATATTATTTTAAGTAGGCACTCGCCACTCAAATATGAAAATTATTTTTAAATCACAAGTAATTTATTTTTTTCTAAACTAATAAGTGATGCTGTTAGATGGAAAACGTTAAATTATTGTTATTTTGAAAATACCCCCTCCCCCCTTTTCCTTTCACCCATTATTTATATCACCTACCTTTTGACGTTGTTCTTGTACATTAAATTTTAATATTGAGTGATTAATTTTTTTATAAATAAAAAATTAAATTTATTAAATTATTTTTATTATAAAAGCCGAGTGATCATTGCAATTTACTAATTTGATGTAATTGAATTAGAAATGGACCTTTCTTTTGCTTCGTGCTAGTTAAATCATGTTTAATCCGACAAAAAATTAATCGTGTTCGCCAATATCGTATCTAATCTCGACAAAATTTTATATATTTTTATTTTTAAATCTTTTCATTGTGTTAATATTTTAACAACAGTATAATTACTTAAATATAATACTCATACTCATATTAAATAATTAAGTATACAAGTTTATAGAGTAATAAAATTATTATTTATTACTATACATAAAATATAACTATATTGAATATTCATTTCACTATAATATAATTATTTTTTACCTTTATATTTATATAAAAATTTTAAAATAAAAAAAATGTGCTTCGTCGTGCGAGACCAGCCGGATTTCATCGTCGTGTCGGCACTCCAAATCGACATGCCGATTAGCTTGACAAAGCCTCCATCCCTAAACAAAATGGATACAAAGATATATGTATAACAAGTTAATGTTTGATAATATGTGAACACAACAAATTGTGTTGTTCATAAAAATGTTTATAGGATACATTAATTACAACATAGAGTATCAACTAGTCGATATCTGGTTATTATACATAAGTCGAGATTAGATGAGAACTATCAGCTAAGGTAGATATGGTAGAATTCACCGAGAGGATCTTGAATAGTGGTTACGGCTAATACACCCTTTCGAGCTCACACTGTCATGAACAGAGGCGAAGCTTGTCTTTCATAAAAATAAATCTTCCATGTGCAAAACGAACAGACAACAACCTCATCATGCACAAAAATGAAAGTTAACTTCGAAATGCTTTGTTCGAGCATGAGAAATGAGATTAGAAGTAAGGTAGGTAACACCAAGATTATCACACCATAGAAACATAGCAAAAGAAGTTGTAATGGAAAAGTTCACAACCACACAATTTCGATTGCAGCGTCAACAGTAGCCTTATATTCTGATTCAGTTGAAGAGCGAAATATTTTACGTTGTTTTTTAGCAGGCTAGGAGATCAAATTCGGGCCAATGAAAATAATATAACCTCCCATAGACTTGCGATCACTAATGGAGCCAGCCCAATCAACATTAGAGAATGCAGTAAGAGATTTGTGTTGCTAGACATAATACGTAAATAAGATTGAAAATTTCTTGCAAATAACATAGTAAATATTTAACATCTTGTCAATGTCTATTAGATGGATGATGCATGAATTGGATCACTACACTAAGAACATAAACAACATCTAGCATGGTTATCATAAGATAATTAAGTGCACCAACAATTTGTCAATATAAGTGAGGATTGCAAAAAGCATAATTAACAATAGGACGCAACTGGGTGCCAACTAACATAGGAGAAGAGACCCGACCCTCGTGGAGACCAGCTTGATGAAGTAAATCCATAATATATTTTTTTAGAAAGTAATAGACATTGAATGGTGTATAACCTCCACACTAAGAAAATAATTCAACTTGTCAAGATCCTCGAGTACAAATGTAGATTGTAGATGAGAAACCAAAGTGGTTATTGCACTATCGTTAATAAAATATCATCAACATATACCATAGCAAATAGAGTCACTAACATTTGTTGATAAATGAATAATGATGCACCGGTTTTGGAGTCCACAAAACCAAAGTGCACTAAAGCTACATGCAATCTATGAAACCAAGCACGAGGGTGTCTGCATGAGACCATAAATTGATTTTCTTAAGCTACCAACATAATCAAGATGATTCATCTCGAAAGCTCGAAGGTTGTTCCACGAAAATAATTTATTGTAAAGTGCCATGAAGAAAGACATTACTAACACCAAGTAGTCGTATGGACCATTATTTGTCATGAAACGACTAAGGATAAAATCAAATGAATGGAGGTAGGCTTGACCATCGAACTAAAAGTGTCTATATAATCGACACCTGATTGTTAATGAAAACCTTTAGCGACAACACATGCTTCTATTTGTTAATGAGACTATTAGGAAGATATTTAGTGAATAAACCATTTGTAATCAATTACATTCATGCTTGGTATAAGTGACACTAATTCTCAAGTGCCCTAACTAATAAGAGCATGAATTTAAGAAGACATAACAACTCTTCAATGAGAGGACTTAGCCATTGTCGTGTAATAGGTAGGATCAGGCAAGGGCGATATGTTAGAGACTAATGCAAAACCATTAGAAATGGTTTTAGATAGTCATGTTAGAGAGGAATAATCAATAGGATGTCAATACCATAAAATCATGTGAGATAGTGGAGGAACAACTAGATCAATTGATCGAGAAAAAGAAGTTAGACAATCAAGTGATAAGGCTTATGGACCCTCATGCACGATGGAAGTTGAATGATCAAGAGAGAGCAATGAGGTGTAGGAACTAAGGAAATCGAAAGATCTAACGAGGGAGCGTTTGGTGGGGCACCCAACAAGGAAGGATAAGTACACGACGATTGAGTTTGAAAATGAAACATCATTTCATCAAAGATGTTGGGAATATAGGATGAGGGATCGATCAAGAATCAAAACAACGAATTAAACTAGAAAAAAAAGATTGACACATAAATTTTTAACGTGGTAAAGTTCTTTTGATCAATGTGAACAAGAGGAAAACATTCACGAGCAAAGGAGGTCTCCACCAAAGAGTTTTCACTATAAAAAGAAGAGAGTGCATCATAAAAACCTAACGACCCAAGCCCTCTACTACCGTCACAGATTTCCTTTTTTCTCTTAATTTTTTTCACAATTTTGAGTACAGGTGTATAATAATTCAAGGCACAACAACAAAAGCGATAATTTTGAGCAATATAAATACGACCAAAGGAAGGCCCATAGCAACATAGCCATGATGCTTAGTTGGATATCCAAGGAAAATGCATCGAGAGGACGGAAAAACAAACTTATTCTTATTGTACGGGCGAAGAAATGTATAATTGCACAACAAAAAACACGCAAGCAAAGATAACCATGATTTTTTTTAAAAAAAAGAGTAGTATATGGTGAAACATTATTGATAATATAAGTAGGGAGATGATTAATAAGATATATAACTGCCCCAAAAGCAAAATGCCAGCAATATAGTGAAATGAAAGATTGAGCTAGAAGTGCAAGATTAGTTTCCACTATGTGATAATTTTTTTTTATTTCAGCATAACCATTCTAAGCATGAGTGTGGGGACAAATAAGTCGATGTTGAATTCCACATGCAAGAAAATGAGATTGTAAACAAAAAACCTATCATTATCAGAATGAAAAGAACGAATATACTAAATTGACGTTCAACAAACATTTGAAAATAAATAAACACTCCAAAAACATCACACTTATTAGCTAACATGTACAACCAAGTTTATTTAGGAAATTCATCTTGAAGTAAGGTAGGTTGCTAAGATGTGACTGATAATTGCTGGACGAGGATGCCCCAAACGTTGATGTCAGCGCACATCCATAGTAAAAGAGGCAAGATAAGATGAAGAAGAGGAAGAATCACTGGAGAACCAATACAAACCGTGCTCAGCTCAACCTTGAAGTAGAGGTCGGAGTGTCCATTGGTCCTTGACAATAAAATGATCATGATGAAATTCAACAGACAATTATTGTCAATAGTAAGTTTGCTAAATAGAGTGGTCTAGAAATTGAAGGGGCACACAAAATATTATTAACGGAAAGTCAACTACAATGAGTTGATAAGGAAGAGGATCCAGGATCCTATGTGTGTAATATTGAGTATCTTACCATCGCCAACCTGCAACCCATTTGGACCATGATATGACACCGCTGAAGAGAGAGCATGAAGATCTGGCGTCACATGATGTGAAGCTTCGATGTTTGGGAGCCAATCTAAATATTTGCCAAAGCTAGAAAGAGTCGAGCTAGTTGGTTGGACAATCGATGAAACATTATGATATGCATGTGGTAGAATCAACATGCTTACTCGCGATGATCCAGAAGCATTACTTGACAAAGATTGTAGAGACTTTGGGTGACGATTCATGCATATTTGTACGGATTTATGACCATACGACCATAAACTGTGCATGGATCACGGCGCGGTTGCTGTTGCGATTTTCCACGTCCACAATTATTACTTCTAACTTGATCGCAAGGTGCATCATTAAAGGATGCATAGTTAGCAAATGAAGAATCATGACCAATATGACAGTTTGTTGATGCTAGAGTCTTATCTCAAGACTTAGAAGCAAATTCTAAAGTCTAGGAAATGAAATTGGATCAGGACGAGTAGACAAAAATGCTACAATATCATTATACTTAGGCATCAAGTTGTTGAAGATGATTGCATTAAAATTTGACGTAGCCAGAGAACGACCTGCCGTAGCAAGTTCATTAGATAAGTGGCCTAACAAAGATATGTAGTAAGTGGTGCATCACCATTTTGGGATTTTTCAATTGCATTTTAAGTTGGAGCAAGTGTGTCTCTAACGGAGCACCAATGACTTAAGAGCTAGCCAAACATATCGAGAGGATTGTAGCCCGACAACTAATGGAAGAACTTCCTTAGATAAGGAATCGATGGGCCAACTTAAGAGCAGTTGATATGGTCTTTTCCATTTTATATAAGCAGCATTTGGAGAGGGTGCTTCCTTTGGTGGACAAGGATGATAGCCATCAATGACACCCTCGAGATCAAAACTGCTAAGGAACAAATACAATTGAGTGAGCCAAAATAGATACTTGTTGGATGTGAGTTTAAGAGATAAAAAATGGTTCACACTGGGTGCGTTTGGATAGAGAACCTGGGGTTCTCCGAGTTCCACTAAATATATTGATTTGATAAATTAGTTCTAACTGTGTTTGGATGAACTAATGATGTTAAGTTCTAGGGGCTGTTTGATGAACCGTGTGAGAACCTAAAAATATAGAATTATCTTTTAGATAAATATATTAATTAAAAATTAAAATAATAATATTAATTTGAGACATAAAAAATTATTTTCAGTAAATCTAATTATTATAAAATATTTTAAAATTATATTATTAACTTAGTCAAAAATTAATATATAATATTTAAAAATGTTAATAATTTCAATTAGAAGATATTGAGTTAATAATTATAAAAAATATTAATGATCTTAATAAATTTTAATAATTTTAATAAATGTTAACAATCAGAATAAATGTTAATAATTTTATACATTAATAGCAAACTAATAAAATTAAACGTTATTACTTTTAAAAGTTAATAACGTATATATTATAACTTTTAATTTTATACATGATTAAATTTTATACTTAATAAATATATTATAATAAATTAAAAGTAAAAGTATATAAATACGTTAATATTAGTATCATTAACTTTTAAAATTAAATTAATAATGTTTAATATATAAAAAAGAAAGGATATTATATAAAATATTATTAAAAGTATGGTACAAATAATTTTAGATTAGAATATTAATTAATATGAAATTAAATTTTTACTTTTTAAGATTAAATATTAAAAATTTAAATTAAAACGTAAAGCTAAAATAAATTATAAAGTAAAATAAAAAGAAGTAAAAGAGAAAAGAAATAAAAAAATAAAGTTAACAAAAAACGTCACATCAGGCAAAGGAAATAAAAAAAAGAAAAAAAAGGTGGCCCCGATGGAACCGTCAAGTTCCTGCTGCAAGCAGAAATCTGGACCACCAGAACCTGGGTCACATGAGCCCAAGTTCTGGTCGGGTTCTGCCAAACGATTCGCATTTGGCAGAACCAGATGGAACCAAACCTAGGTTCCACCTAGGATTCCACCCCAAATTCAGCCATTGGTTACAAGGATTCCACCTGAGAACTACCGAAGGAAGTAGTTGATGAAGAATTCATTAGAGATGAATGATTTGGCTATGATACCATGTTACATGTTAATGTTTGAGAATATGTGAGCACGCCAAGTCATGTTTTTCATGAATATATTTATAGGATATGTTAGTTACAATCAATATCTGATTGTTATACATAACTTGAGATTAGATTAAAACTATCAATTAAGGTAGATAGGGTAGAATTCATCGAGAGGATCTTGAAGAGTGGTTACTATTGACAATATGAAGGTATCATATGTAAATATAATATTAATCATCAATTTTCTTAAATTGATATGTATTGTATGTTATCAAATTTATTATATACACGATTTATATTAAATAGTTTTAATAATAGAACACAACTGTAAATAAAAAATTGATAATTAATTTTTTGTGTGATATGATGTTAATAAAATAGTGTATACCACTATCATGAATCCATTTATAAATAATGTAATGTTAGAAATGGTTAACAATAATAATTGTTCTAAAGTAATGGTAATATTTCGAGTTTTTGAATCCTAAATAACATGGATTAATATTAAGAATTTATGATATTTGAAGTATTTGCTATTTTTTTATTCATTCACTGAACCGATGAAAAAAAGTATATTCAAGTACTACTTGGTGAGTTAAAATTTGAATGTATATCAAATGGAGATAAAAGTTTCATGAGGCAAAACTTGAACCGAGGTATTTAATAATTACACAGTGAAAATAGAATTGAGAGTTAGAAGATGAAACACTATAAACAATTCTATAGTGTAGTAGTTTGACATTTTATTTTAAATATGTTCTCATTCTTTTAATTTAAAAAAAACATTTATTTAATTTATAAGTATATTATTAATATTTCATTATCAACGTAAATATGTTTGCTATTTAATAATATTTCTTTCTTCGTTTCATGATAATATATATATATATATATATATTATTATTAGAAACAAATTATTGTATTTAAAAATAACATAAACCAGTTATAAATTAAATATATAATGCATATAAAAATACATGTTATATTTTAATATTTTTTTATATCGTTCTATAATTATTAATTAGTTAAATTACTGAATTTATTTAATATTTTTAATTAAATTTATCATCAAATTCTTATTCATTAGTCACTAATATCGTTCACTAATGATAATACTCGTTTTTCGAAACACAATATTAACTTATGAGCCAAACCAAGTACATATTAAACATCACTTCATCGCACGAACTCCTGATAACATAAATATCTCTTTGAAGTGTACGTATATAACATATGTGTGGTAGTAATATATCACGATACCTCTTGGAAAAAGAAAAGAAAGATTGTTCCAAAAGCTGAGCTCGTTGTTCACTAATTCACGTGTCGATCTCCAACAGGATAAGATTGGCTCCACGTCTGGTTGCAACCAAAAGCTAAACATCGAGATTAGGGTTGAGAGGGGCATGCACAAACCAGGAGACATGGGAATCATAAGGTGGCAATGTTGGCGTTTAAGCCTACAAAGCATCCATGCTTTTGGGTCCATTACAACTTCCTGCTCATCATATATATACAAATCAATCTCTCATTACCACTTCACCTTGCAAGTTAATTAATAGAACTAATAATATTAATAACTAGTGCCAAGTTCCCTTCCATCATGATCAGCCCACAAGAATATGAATGAAGGAAGGGGCGGATGGGAATAGTCCGGGTCATGATTCAGCGTACCCGGATGATGATAAATTGGGAGCAATTAGTTCTGCACCCCATGTCGACCCTGCTACGTGCAATATGCTGCAATAACAATACAAAAAAAAGGAGATCAGATTTTGGAATCCAACTGTGTGCTCAGTAGTGTTCACGATGTTTGGTAAGTGCAAGTGGGGGAGCCGGTCGTCTGATCAAGGAGGGATGCATGTCAGCAAGCCATTTAAAAAAATATGTACTAGGTTTGTCATTGCCCACTTGTTTATTCTTTATTTCTAATGATTGAGTACTATATGCGTTGGAGAAGAGAATAATACCTCCAGGACCATATGTATATATGATCAATTGACAAAACTTAATTGGATCCATTGATGTGTCTCAATTCTCATTGTTCTCCTTATGCTATTGGTATCTTTTTCATTTAAGAATATTGAGATATTATAGGGCGAGTTTGCGTCCTCTCCCTTTCCCCAAACGTTACTCTCCCAACAATGCTATAGTTGATTAGTGAGTCATGATAAGCAATGTGAAATGTACAAGGGTAACCAACATATGTTGAGTTTTTCTATGAGACTTTTGTATACATGAATAGTACTGAAATATTATATGATGAACGACTTAGTTTCTTTTTTCAGTATGGTCATTGAATGTGATCATAGTAAATTGAAAAGATAAGTATGTATGTGACATTTGAATTAAGGCTTTTAGACTTATATCAACACAAATGAAAAATACCTAAGACCTCGATCATCAAACATTGGTTGGTTTTACGAATTCTATTGCAAGTTGAATTCTGATAAGAGGAACTAATCACAAGTTGGAGACTAAGAGAGGTTTCCCTTCAACCACTTCTCAAATTGAATGGTGCCCTCATCAACATAGAAAAAAATAATTTTCTTATGATTAATCCTATATTTATATATATATATATATATATATATATATATATATATATTAAATTATATACATACCTTTGAATTATTTTACTGCCATACAAAATCATTATATGACATGCGTGCATAAATTGAAACATTACTTTGGTGGTTGTCTAAAATGATACACAAGAAGAACCCAACGGGCAAAATCATGATTAAAACTATCATTTTAACTCATTTAAGATAGTGAACATGTCCTTATGTATAGAATCAAAAGTACTCAAATTTTATGGTGATCGAAATTTTAACTCGTGATCTGGTGCAGATTATAATATAATAACTAAATAAGCAAGTAAACAAATTAACCCAATGGCCGGGTGTCATAATCATGCATGTTATTTATTTATTTGGGGTCAGCTTCACTAGGGATCTCTCATTGCCATGTCTGTTAATTCAATTAAGGCATTTAATTCTCTTGGTTTTTTGCCAGTTACGTTCATGTACCTTTCATCATTGCTTTTTTAATAGTTCGCTCGTCCTTTCGTATCATGTTCACCTCCTTCCTTTCCACTTCCCCTCCTATAAATACTTCTGCAACCACCTTCCTAAAAGGACTTGTATACTACGATTGCTCAGCTTGAAACCAAGAGCTCACAGTCATCATATTCCTCTAACCCTGTCCCTCTTCTCATCCTCTCATGGATGCCGCGTCCCTCCTTCTCTCCCATCCTCTAGACCTCCACAAGGATAGAAGTCACTACTCTTCCGCCGCCACCGGCGGCGCCGCCGTCGTGTTCGACTCTTCCCTTCTCCAGAGAGAAAGCAAGATACCCAAAGAATTCGTCTGGCCCCATAGCGAGAGGCTCCTCAGCCGCGACGAGCTCAAGGCTCCCGTGGTAGACCTTGGAGGATTCCTACAGGGCGACGAGCAAGCCGCCGTCCGGGCGGCGGAGGCCGTCCGCGCCGCATGTCTTAGCCACGGCTTCTTCCAGGTCATCAACCACGGCGTCGAGCCGGCTGTCTCCAGCAGTGCGATCGACGGCGGGGGCAAGTTTTTCCAGCTACCCCTCGCGACGAAGCTGAAGGCACGGAGGCGGCCAGGGAGCACGTGCGGCTACGTCGCCGCCCACGCGGATCGGTTCGCGTCCAAGTTGCCGTGGAAGGAGACCTTCTCCTTCGGCTACGACTTCCAGGACGCCGGAGACGGCGTCGTGGACTACTTCAAGTCCAACTTCGGGAACGATTTGGAACAACTCGGGTACCATATCTATATCTAAATTCCGATCAGAACAATTAAAGTAACTGAATGATTCATGCTGATCGACGTGTCGAAATGGGAACGCACGCAGGTGGGTGTGTCAGAGGTACTCGGAGGCCTTGAAGAGGCTGTCGCTGTCGCTGATGGAGCTGCTGGGGATAAGCCTCGGCGTGGGGCGGGACGAGTACAAGGAGTTCTTCGAGGACGGGAGCGCGATCGTGCGGTGCAACTACTACCCGCCGTGCCAGGAGCCGGAGCTGGCGCTGGGGACGGGGCCGCACTGCGATCCGACGGCGCTGACCATCCTCCAGCAGGACGAGGTGGGCGGCCTCGAGGTGTTCACGGAGGGGAAGTGGCAGTCCGTCAGCCCCCTGGCTGGCGCCCTGGTCATCAACATTGGTGACACCTTCATGGTACTCAAATATATTAGTACAACACTTTTACTAGTTAATTAATTGTTTAAGCATGCATGCATCACCGGCATTATAGTTAATAGCATGCATCATCGATGGTTGCAAGATTTCTAAGGTCCAACATGATGCATAAGCGTGAGAGAGAGTGTGTGTGTGTGTGTATGGCTTGGAGTGCAAAAGCAAATCTTGGTCGATGACTGAGGCGGAAGGACGATGTTTGCTCAGAATGCAGCATGCAAGGGGCCCTTTGTCATCTGTTCATGTGGTAGGGACGAAGACCTTTTCCCCGGCCCAGAGGGTGGACGTCCCGTCGCACTTCGATCATCTGCCCCTCGTGCGTCATGCTTCTTAACAGTGTCCGAGTCTGACATATATAATTAAGATAAATGCACAATCTTTTGTGTTTTATTCAGTACATGGTAATAAACTGTCATTACTTCTGTAGGTAGCGGTACATTTTGTTAGTCATTGGCTTAAATTTCTGTTGGTTAATCACATCATATATCGTATATATATACAGGCGTTGTCGAACGGCCGGTACAAGAGCTGCCTTCACCGGGCGGTGGTCAACCAGCGGAGCTCGCGGCGTTCCCTGGCGTTCTTCCTGTGCCCACGAGGCGACAAGGTGGTCCGCCCACCCGAGACGCTGCTGCTGCCGACGACGACGACTCTTGCGCCTGACAGGGACGCCCAATGCGACGACCCGGCGCTCCCGGCGGCCGGCAGGGCGTACCCGGACTTCACATGGGCGGAGCTGCTGGAGTTCACGCAGAGCCGCTACAGGGCCGACGGCTCAACCCTCCAAACCTTCGCCGGCCATCGCCTTCGCTCTTCGACCTTGTCCTCGCCTGTGCCTTAAAGTCGCGTCCACGTACAACTGCAGGCAGCCATATACAGATCATTCCGATCTGGTTCTCATGTGGTTCATGATCTAACTGGAAGGCTGCTTCGGTCGCATGCATGCAAATGGTGATCGATTGCTTGAGCGAAGACAACGACACGCTATTCGTTCCGTTGTGCTGCACAACCCGTCTTTACAGTCCTACTCATTTGCCCTTTTCCTAATTTGGTCTCATTGACGCATATCAGTGAGAGAGATGAGAGAGAGAGATTTGTACAACTTCTATGGGATGGAAACAAAAATCAATTTTGAATTAGTTGTTGAATTGCTTACCGGTAATTCGACGAATTTTGGTGAAATTTAAAATTGCTTGATGTGCATTATTTTGTTGTTATCATGGACGGAGTCACAAACAAAAATTAAAGGAGCCGAAATATATTAAAATAAATTATTAAAAATTGAAATGGATCAAAAGATATAAAAGTAAATTATAAAAAAAATATTAGTAGGAGTTGAACTTAATATCTCTTATGATGTTAATCAAAATCACATAACTACTTAATCAATTAAATATTTATTTTTATTATTTATTTTATTAATTAATTATAGTCATTAATATATATATTGTATATCGAAAAATTTAGAAAGGGAGACTACACTATATATGAGTTCGCTCCTGTACTAGACTAGTAGTTAAAATTTTATTAATTATATTTTTTTCCTCTAATCTTACATTTTTTTGTTTGTTATATAAAATTTTTTGTTTACTTGTAGTTAAACTCTTTGTAAAATCCTATAAACAATTAGAGGCGAATATTTTAATTATTTATCGTGTGGATCAATAATCAATTTCAAGCAAACGTCTTTTTTTTTTAAAGGTAAAATGTTGTAGCTCCCTCCGTGTACATCTTTCCCAATCAATATTCTCAACTAGTTCAAATTTCAGGTGACCTAAATGCGTGATGGTGATATAATATATTTATACGGCAACATTTTTTTGGGTACATTGTATACAGTTGCATTATTTTAAGTTTACGAATACGGTCAACATGAACAATATACATGGCAAGATTACAAGAAAAAGGGCACCCAAGAAAAACCCATGGTGTGAAAAAGTGCAAGTCCCAATCAAAAGCATAGACCATGCACTATTTATCGAAATTAAGAAAAAACATCGACATGGATCGAAAAAAATAAAAAAAAACGGGAATGTTCCATCGACAATTTTAAGGTGGTCATAGTTTATACATTTAAATTACAATTAATGTTGGTGAAAAATGAGAAAATGCTCAATTTCTTTGTTCAACTAGATCAAAACAGGGAAAATAAATGTTATTTGCATTTCCTAACATACAATTGTATTCGGAGATATATCATGTTTTTCGTAACCATTTTGTTCTATATATAAATATAAGAAGTGAATCGTTTTGTCTCGCTCTTGACCAAAAGAACATTATCTTCTACCAATAGGGAGGATACATTTTCAAATTCTTTTAAGAAGAAAATGTCACACGGAGTACTTAACTAAAAAGTGTCTTGATATATTTAATATATTTTCTCTTATTTTTTATGCACATACACGAATCTTTCTTGTTACATTAAAAGAAGAGAAAAAAAATAGTAGGAATGAGGAAATAGCATTTTAAGGTTATACATACATAGTAGGTGGAAAGATCACATCGATATCGATCCAAATACGTTGGAAGTGATCATATAAGGATGAACCAATCTTAGATGCATGAATCTAGCTATGCAATCAAACGAAATAGTGAAGTTTCTTTTCGAATAAAATAAAAGAAAACACAGAAAAAAAAATCAATGCATGAGCTCACACATTCTCCAAGTGGTCCATGAGCCTGACTACAATTTCTAATATTTTTCGACAATTGGATGCATGAATCTACGTAATCAAAACAAAAAAAAATAATCTTCTATATCTTTCACCCCCCAAAAAATGAAGCAAAATATATTGTTAAAGCGATATATACAAGGACAAAAATATATATACATCATGCATGGAAAATAATATCGCACTCAAAATTAAAATTTAGATTACTTGTTATTTCTTTTTCAGTTTTCAAATTCATTGATGCTTAATACTCATTGCATATATATATATATATATATATATATATATATATATAAGTGTTGCATGTATATATTCATATATATACATACATAAAGTTCTTCTAGGAAAAAGAAATTGATGGCAACAAGGTTAACAATTATTCTTAGGTGAGAAAAAAAAAAACATGTAACAAAAATACTCCCTCGGCTAATGGGACCATTATGTCCTTCTCCCTTGTTAGTGGAGAGAGAGAAAGAGAGAGGAGAGAGAAAAAAAAGGGTATGCCATTGCAGAAGGAGGGACAGACAGACAGGCAGCTTTTTTGGAGGGGATTTTGTTCCCTCCAAGCAGTTACTTGGATTGTGTGGTCCAAATCCAATGCAAGGCAATGCAATGCAATGCAATCAATCAATCGAGCCACTTGCGGGTTAGGGCCGTACATTGTATACACCCCATATCACGTGAAGTACAAGACCCATTACACGTGGACTAAGAAAAAAAATATTCATTACTTTCTTTATCGATTATTCCAAGATTCGGTTGGTCGTGTTTTTTGGGTAAAAAAGAGACGGAAAAGTTTGAGGGAGGAAGGGATGGCACACTGTCACAATCATCGTGCTAATTAATTTAAAGCTGACTCCACAAAATCTAAGCCAACGAGCATTACTGTGAATCAGACAGTGGACTAGTATCGCGGGGTACAAAATTCAGTTTTTAAGAATTTTTTTTATTTTTATTTATTCTAAACACGACAAAATAAAGTTACATCAGTTAATTGTAAAACAAATATAAATATATAGAGATGCTATATATAAGGGCGGACTCAAGTAGATGATGCCGCAAAGGCGCCTTCAATTTTTTGGTGTATTATATATATACACATATATATTAGTAGTTAAAATTAATAAATAAATAAAATATTAAAAAAATAATATAATTATATAGTAACTTAAGTGAATAGATGGATTTGATTTATATTTAAAAGTATTGAGTTAAAATATTATTAATGTACTATTATTTTGTCTTTCCTCAATTTTTATTATTTTATTTTTATATATTTTGATCTTTCTATCTTTCATTTCTTAATTCGTCTCTGACTACATATATGCTCTGGTGGACATTAAAATAAGAATACGTGAGTTTTTCTGCTTGAGAAGAAGAGAGACCATATTTCATTTCATCCATAAATTTATTTTTTTCTCTATGAGTTTCAGAGAAGCTGACGACATGCTTAACACATGCAAGTTGGACGAAATGTGATATTTTCATATAAATATAACATAATAAAAATATTATTTACTTAATTAAATTATATTATTTATTTTATCCATCATAAAATAGTAGATTTAGATATAATTTTTTTTATTTTTAAAAGAAATATTATAAATTATTAGGTTTATCTATAATTGATAAAAATAAATAGTTGCATATTATAGATAACATTCTCAATAACTTTTATAAATATCATATAAATCTAATTTAATATAATATAAAATTTTATATTAAAAGGTGAAAGTAAATTTAGAATAGGTTTTGGATTATTTTGATGAGACATTATAGTTGAGAATGGAAACTTATTATAATTATGTTAAAAGTTTAATAAACATATGATCATTTTTTTTTAATTCTATGCTATAAGATCCTTAAAAAACGATTGTAATAATTGATAATAGTACTATTTGTCATTTGTAATCTTTTGACAACTTGTAAACTTAATTATTTTTTTAGAATGATATAGTCATTTTACATGATTATTATATTTCAATACCGTTTCTTAAATATTATCAAGAATATTCTATAATTATAACTAATGAAAATATAGAATAAAGAAAATAAAATGATAGATAAATTGATACGCACTTGACGTGAATACTATTTGACGTGTACATTAAATCCTGATCTTAAATCTTATTAGAACTTGTATTGATTTTGGTTGTCAATCCTTTATAGATTTTGTGTTATGATTTATGACTAAACTTTTTATGCAATATGATTAAAAGATAAAAAAATATGTATTATATATCATATATTTTGATTGAATGGTGCTACAACCCTATTAGCAATTTTCTTAAAAAATCTTCTAATATCCTAACACCTTACGATAATTTTGTGAATTTTTTAGAATATTTTGGTTGTGCGAGGGAAGAAGGTTTCCATTTTGATTTAACACATATTTTATTATATTAGTTAATTGGTCAACCATTCAGCTTAATCAGTCCTCTTAGTCAAATATTTATTGGGTCGATGTCCGAGGATCTGACAACTTTGATAAAAAATATCTAAAAGGTTTGTAACTTCAAATCCAAAAGAACTCGTAGAAAGAAAATATTTTCTCAAGGATGAGCTCTACTAATAAAAGATATTTTAATTTAAAAGATTAGAGTTGAAAATATAAATGTAATCATAATTTAAAACTTTGGGAGCAAATGATTTGCACAGTGGAGTAGGAGCTCTATTAATTCGACGTTTTTTGAAAGAAAAAAGAAATATAATTAAATTATTAATTTCAGAAATTAAATTGAGAACTATTATATTGATATTAAGAATCTCATATTTTATGCCGAGTGAAGACGATTTTCAGATTTTATTTAGATATTTTGCATATAAACGTAATGCAGAGCTGAAGAATTTTCTTTTATCAATTATTATTTTTGTTATGTTTAAAAAATTAATAAAAATATTATTTAATTAATAGATAATATCGTATTATCTATTTTCTTCGTCGTAATATATCAGATTTATGATGAATATAATTTTTCTTTTTTAAAAAATATTATAAATTATTAAATTTATTAGATATTTAATTTTTTATTAATAAAATATGTAGTATAAGTAGCACATCTATTGAATTTTTTAAAAAACTATCATTTCCTCGAAAACACACCTTGTTTTATTTATAATTAAAGTGATGGGATGTATTATAAGCCCATTAGCCATTGTTTGAGGATGTTTCTTTTAAGGCCCATGGGCCTAGTTACGGGAGTTTTATTTTTTAAATATTTTGTTTTATCTCCGACATGTGCACGCAGCCACGCACCACTTTAACGGATAAACGAATCTTCTTCGCTAGAGGGGGAGCAGCCGGCGATGCTGCTCCGCCTGCGCCCCATGGCCGTCGCCGCCGGCGCCGCCGTTTCTTCTGCCTCTATCCACCGCATGTATTTGTCGTCCTCACGCGCGCTTCTCTCATCCTCTTGTTACCCCGCTCTCCGTCCGCCGCCCCGCCGGCGCCTTCCGTCTCGAAGGAGCCTTCGCCGCGCTATCTCCACCGTCGTCTCTACCTCCTCCCACGCAGAGACAAAGGGTACCCAATTCTTATCCATTTTCAGTTTTTATCTTTTCCACGATCTTGGGAGCCGAGAGATAGAAGTTTGACTGCTCTGTGCATGTTTGTTAATTTGCCTGTTCTGAAATGTTTGCGTGCCTACTGTTACTGTATCAAGTTATTTAATCTACACTGGTGTAGACTTGAGTTTTATATGGCTAAATTCCTTGGCCTTCTCCCGAATTGCCGGGAAGAAACAGTTTTTTTTAAACGTGGTGAGGTTCAATTGTAAAAGTTGCCAGTTTGAAATAAGGTTATGTTGTTCATTAGCAAAAAAAAAAACACTCTGAAATATAACAAAGTTTGATTTAATGCGTCTTCCGTCAATTTTCTTTTTGGAAGTTATAGCGGATTGGAACTATAAAGGATGCCTTGGATAAAAGTGGGGAAGTTTGGCAGGTTCAATGAAATGGTCTTTTACAATCCTCATTGTTGTCCTGTAGTGATTGCGTTATTTAAATTCATGCAATATTACTTTGGAATTTGTGTTTTCTAATCAATTGCATGATGCTACTCTACAAGACCCGAAAGACTATACAGAAGTTGGTGTCGAACGATACGATGTAATCGTGGTAGGAGGAGGACATGCTGGATGTGAAGCTGCACTTGCTTCTGCTCGTCTTGGTGCGAGGACTCTTCTTCTTACACTCAATATTGACAGGATTGCATGGCAGGTTGGGCCTTTCAAGCTGTTGTTTGTGTTGTTAATCATAACTTTCAGTTTCTGATATTCTCCTTGATTTGCAAGCATCTTTTGTCTAGGTAATTGAATTTGGACCTCCTAATGAATTTGTAGAAATGGAATATCAATGATGTTCTTATTTCTAATTGAGTGCAGGAAAAAATAAGTCATTGAAAATTTACATTAATTTACAGACAAATAATCAATCAAAATTGTAATCGAAAAGAATATCATTCTAAATGAGTTTATAATTGAATCTCTTTTGCTAGGGTAGGATAATTCCTCGTCCTCATTCTTCATAAAGTATACTATTAACAGATGCACACAAGAGAAAGAAAGGAACTTGGTACTTCTTGTACTCCAAAGGCTGAATGTTTTGCCTAAGATTTTGAAATTAAATTCTAGAAACAAGGAATTCTGAAATAAGTTCTCTAATTTCATCTCAATTTGCATGGAAGTGACTTGATGTTTGAAGATCAATCTTATTATCTTAACTTTCAATTTATTTCTGTATGCCAACTGTCGAAGTAACAGTGAATGGAAGCAAGTACAAAACCTTTTCCTGTAGGTCTTATATTAAGGACACTAGAAAGACTCGTGTGTTGCCCTTGCAATTTTGAGCTTATGTTTTTATTGTTAGCTATAAGATGAAAATCTTGCATACAAGGTACTTGAATAATCAACCTTGAAATTTTCAGTCTTATGAGTTGGAGTAAGATCTGTTTGCTTCCCTTATATAAGAATTTTGCACCTGCTAGAAAACTTGAACTTATTGAGTGTCAAAGTCATAAGATAAAATTTCACATTTGGTATAACAATTATATGTTTCAGTTGATATTCTGCAGGATTAGAGAAATTCGGAATGGTGGTATCGAGAAAAACTGAATAAAACGACTAATTTAGGTCACCCTGTCATATTTCTGTCAAATTAATTCTCATTATTCCCCATTTTCCTTTATTTCTCATGATTTGACATGTCATACTGAAATGATAATCCCACATGTTTAGTTCACTTATTTTTCTGTTGGTGATATTATACCTTTATTCAGTTGTTAATATAGACATTGCTTCTGAAGAGCTATTTTTTCTTTTGTCATTTAATTTGAAGATCTGAGGGTTTTCATCTTTTATCATGTCTGATTGGGTTGTGAACTTTCTGTTGTCATTCAACACAGCCTTGCAATCCGGCAGTGGGTGGCCCCGCAAAATCTCAATTGGTTCATGAAGTGGATGCCCTTGGTGGTGAAATAGGTAAAATGGCTGATAGGTAGGATACCTTGAACCATATGCTTTTGTATTTTTTTTGGGTGGTTTAGGCAAATATTTCCTGGATTCCTGCTGTTTGTTTACGTTAGCTCATCATTCAATAATTATGCTGGAAATAAAATGATATGATGCATTTTCTTCTTGGTGCTTAAACTGATTTAAGGATTTGCACCTAGTTTAAATCAGGGTTTCATTTATGTTTCTCCTTGCAACTTTCAAAGAAATAAAATGGGAGAAATTATTCTTTTGAACTCATAAGCTTCACCTATATGAAATCTGTCAGGAGATCAAAATCTTCATTGTCCCAAAAGGTTCGCTTAAAAGAGGACAACAATTTTTGCTAAATTTTCTATATTCTTAACTCAGCCATTCTGAATAACTGGAAAGAGTTGTTTGCCAGATTCAGTCAGCACAGAAAAATTTCTGCAACCTTTAACATTTTGTGCCAAGTCATTGTCATTGAAATTGTTATTTAGGCTGAGCAACCATCTTCCTTGTCAAACATCACTCCTCTACTCTCTGCCTCCGCATTGCTTCTACTATTTTTAAGGTAATAATGAAAATACTTGTATGATTCTTCATGCAGTAGACTTTCTAAAACCATTTGTTTTCCTTAAGTATATATCTTTGGCAAGTACTGAGGTTGGTTAGTTAAGTACGTCCTGTTTCTGCCAAAGGCAACATCTGTTTCTGGCAAGTACATAATCATCGAAGAAATTCTGCATCAACACTGTTTTTTCTTTCAGATACATGCTTAAACAAGTATATTGATGAATATGTGTTTATATGTATGTGTATGCATATAGCCATTGAGTATACGGATATATGCACATTTCAAGCTGTACCATAATGGGAATTTGTTGTCTCTATATTTCTACAAGTTTCCATGTGTAGTCACCGTTGAAATAAATTTTGGCAGATGCTACCTGCAAAAACGTGTGCTTAACATGTCAAAAGGCCCTGCTGTTAGGGCATTGCGTGCCCAGACTGATAAGAGGGAATATGCTATGGAAATGAAGAAAGTTGTTGAAAGGTTAGTTATTTGCATGTTGACTCATTTTTTGGTTTATGCATCTTATGTAATATGTATATTAATCCTTTCTAGTAATGATCTGATGTACTTGTATTTTCTGCTTTACTGCAGTTAATATATACGAAGTATTTTGGTACTTGTTTGCCCGGCACTGTGTAGTTTGGATTGCCGGAGAGTTTTTTCTTAGCATTACATTGTGAAATGCGGTCTATCGTGACTTCAAAACCTGTATATAATATCTTGTATATCTTGTTCCTGAAAGATAGTATCTACTGCGATCAGCATTTTCATGAGATCCTGCACTGGCACTCTTTTAGATGTAATTATGTAATTGATGCATTTATTTTCTCATTTTTTATGTTAAAAGTTTTCTTTTGGGGTGGGGTGGGGGGGGGGGGGGGGGTTGTGAACACATGAATCTGAATATATTTTCATGCTTCTTTTAATTCAATGCATTTATTGTTTTCTTTTACGTAAATTCGTTGTTGTACTTGATGGTATGTGACTAGGGTTCTGACTATTATTATGGTAAAAATTTACTCAAGAAGTTGAGCATGTAGATGCATGTTATGGTAATGGTATTATCAGAAACCTTTCCTATCCTTCAAGTTCTAACTTATGTTATTCTTTCAGCACCCCTAATCTTTTCATTAGAGAAGCTATGGTGACTGACATCTTGGTAGGCCAGAATGATAATGTTGAAGGCGTCTGCACCTTCTTTGGCATGAACTTTTATGCTCCTTCTGTAGTGCTCACAACTGGGACATTTATGAGTGGTAAGATCTGGGTTGGTAGAACTTCAATGCCTGCAGGGAGAGCTGGAGAATCCGCTTCTCATGGACTTACTGAGAACTTGCAGCGTCTTGGTTTTGAAACTGATCGTTTGAAGACTGGAACTCCTGCACGTGTTGACTACAGAAGTGTTGACTTCTCTGGTTTAGAACCTCAATATGGTGATGACGAGGTAAGAATAAAGCCTCGAGCCATAGTTTAGGAACCCCTTACTATTTTCTCTGAATACACAGAACAGATTGTGCTGCTTACTTGGTTCTACTGTATGTCAATGTTGTTTCTGTAATGTGCATTGCTACACAGCAGTTATTCACATAGACACTTCTCTTTCTGCCCAAGAAAAAGAAAAAAAAAACAGTAATTACATAAAATCATTTCTCAAAAGAGAAGTGCCACCTTTTTCCAGTACCCTGTTTTGGTAATATTATTGCATGATATAGAGAATATCATTCATTAATTTTACAAGTTTCTACACTGAATATATATGCCTAGATACCAAATGAATAATTTTTCTGGTCAAGGATTCACATAATAATATCAATTAGCATAGTTTGAGGTGCTCTTGCGATGCTTTGTTACTAGCTCTTCTCAAAAGTACTTTAGTACCAGTTCAAACTGACAGATTTTTTTTTTGTGGGAGCAAGTAAAAGATGGCTTTTCGATTTTTCGAACCATCCAACTTTGTAGATGTACCGTGGATGTCTATATTGTATTAATGGTCATGAAGACAGAGATTTTCATTTGCGTGTGAAACTTACATAAAAGCGTTTCTATCAGTAGCTGGCTTGTTTGCAAAATGATTAGTTCCATTTGCCTAGTCAGTACTTAGTTTAGAGTATTGATTCCTGCCTTAATGACAATTAACCTAATGAGTAAACTTTGTGAAGATCTGCAGTTGTCCAGGTTAAAGGTGATGTAGCGAGGACTTGATATGAAATTGAACTCTTGTAAGAGTATAAAGATAGTAGAAAAGGTTGATTATAATTTATAAGCCTTAAGAAGCTAGAGATGTAATAAGCATCAGTTATTGGTTGGTGACATTAGAGAAATACATTTCAGTTGATGGTGCACTTCCAATATTCTATTTGCTACAGAGTGGATCTTCATTTGCCTTTAGCTTGATACCATTAGGTAACCATAATGTCCTTGTCACATTTTTTGTTGTTCCTCAAAGATGCATTTCAATGGACGCTTCACTTCTAGTACAACAGAAAGTAATAGTAAACTCTGTTTCACTTTTAGCTTTAGTACCACTGGGCAACCAAAATGTGCTGGTTTCATTTTTCCAGTGATACCTTGCTCGTTGGTTTTTTTTCCATTTGGTGGTCACAAACTCATGCCATTGTCAGCTATTAGTTGCATTGCTTTGGTTTGATCAATTTCTAGTTTCTCTTTTCAAGTGCCAACATAAAAACACTTGGACGGAACGTTTTGACTGATTGATTAAATATTAGCAGTTTTACATTATCTTTTTCAAAAGGAGCCATGTCTTATATAGTTTTAATGGATTCCGATACATCTGCACTTTTGATATGAACATTTAAGATGTAAGTCTGTGCATGATGCACACTTATTTGTGAAACAGGTAAATTGGTTTAGCTTTGATCCTGAATATCATATAGAAAGAGAGCAGATGTGCTGCTATTTGACACGCACAACGAAAAATACCCACCAGCTTATCAGGGACAATTTGCATGAGACACCAACATATGGTGGATGGGTAGAGGCAAAGGGTCCAAGATATTGCCCATCAATTGAAGATAAGGTCCATTAATTTTTCCAAGGGACGTGCATCTTGATAGATTCTTCAATTAACATCATAATTCGACTTGAGTTTTAATAGCATTTTAGATTACTTCTGCGAAAATAACTGTGATCATTTTGTTTCAGATAGTGAGATTTCATGATAAAGAATCCCATCAAATTTTTCTGGAACCTGAGGGTCGAAGTGTTCCCGAGCTTTATGTGCAGGTTGCCGCACTCTTTCTTGATTCTATTGAGATTTGTAATGTATTCTTATCATGATAACTTTGTCCTGAATCCATAAACTGTCATCTGCTTTTTACTTGAATAACCTTATGACTACGAGTCAGATGTCTGTAGCTTAACATCTCCAACTTTAGCTGGCAGGACAATTTCTTGTACAACGTAGTTCTTAATGTGATGAAACTTTTGTATATAATGTCGGTGATTGCAATTTAGAAATATAACAGTTGAACATAACATAACACTTATGGACATTGTGTTTGGCTTTGTCACTCATCCCTTGACTTTATCTGTAAATTATATTGTGTATTAGCTTGTGTTTAACTTAAAGTATTCGAGTTCTTTTGTCCTATTGCATTTTCTGATGTGAGATATGTAAAGAAAAAAAAAAGAAAGCAGGTAATTGAATATTGGTGTAAAAAAGAGGTTGCCAAATACTTGTTGCAACACTGTCATATTTCGTTCTAGGTGTATACAGGGAAAAGGACCAACTCAGTTTTACAACTTGAAAATGTTCAAATATTACGTTTATTATGAAACATCACTTGCCCTCAAATTGATTTATCAGGTTCACTTTGTTAGACATTCTTGTGCAGTATTTCTTTCTTTTTTACCTGCAGTGCTGATATAGAATTTCTTGAATATATGCATTACCCTTTGATATCTGTCTCATATGGCAGGGATTCTCCACTGGTTTGCCTGAGAGGCTGCAGTTGGCACTATTAAGAACATTACCTGGGCTTGAAAATTGTTTGATGCTTAGGCCTGCCTATGCTGTCGAATATGATTACTTGCCTGCTCATCAATGCTCTAGAACTCTTATGACAAAGAAAATCCAAGGCTTGTTTTTCTCAGGCCAGATTAACGGAACAACAGGTTATGAGGAAGCTGCTGCTCAGGTTTCACCTCCATTTACATCTTTATCATTCAGCATACTAGAATATTCATTATCTTCATCTTTAGATACAGCCTGTACTTTATTCCCTGAAAAGAAAAAGAAAAAAAAAGGTCTTTCTTTTCCTTGTATTTATTTTATTTTCCATTTACAGGGTCTTCTTTCTGGAGTTAATGCTGCTAGACATTCTGATGGAAAATCTCTCATTGTACTTGAGAGAGAGAGCAGCTATATAGGCACTTTGATTGATGATCTTGTTACAAAAGATTTGCGAGAGCCTTACCGCATGCTAACAAGGTTTCTCAAAATAATCATACCTATTTTTGGCTTTTCTATTTCCTGTGTTATATTGATGATCTTAAATTGGAAGGATTTGATAAATTGTTCAAAATATAGTTGACAAATATGGGCATACAATTGGTAGTGTGATCTAATATCTATAATACACATGCCCTATTTCCTTCTTTTTGTTTTGAACCAGCCAAAAACGTTAGAAATCTGTAATTTCTGCATATAATGAATTTATATATATCAGAATTTCTGGTTAAGATACTAGGCTTCAGTGCCTTCGATACTTGGGTATTCAGATGAATCATTTAAGGTCTTAATAGTTGATTTTAGATCATTACCATTTATGGTTTCAAAAGAAGGAAGGTATAAACTTATGTCTGAATCAAATTACTAATCTTCCATCAGAAAAAGGAAAGACCAATAGTCTTCATCATCATGCCATGTTAATAGGATGAAGGTTTTGTGGTGGGATCATGAGAGAACTATTGTAAAAGAGAGCCACATAATTTATGATGGAACTGATTTACTATTAGGGTTGCCATCGAGCAAAATCCTGAATGAGGTCAGCGTAAATTATACATCGCGAAAGCATGTTGTAATATTGAAGTTCAGAGCCCAACTTAAATTGAGATTCTTGGGCTATTAAAATTCCTAGCTGCATAATGATTGTGAAGTTGCAGCTTGGAAAATGTTCTTAGATGCTACTTTTCGTTATCAACTGTTTGTGTAGCCATAGTTCTTTATTGATTCTCATGGACTCTTATTCATCAGCCGCTCTGAGCACCGGTTACTTCTTCGTGCTGACAATGCGGATAGTCGATTAACACCATTGGGACGGGAGATCGGTCTGATAGATGACAGGCGTTGGAACTTATACCAAACTAAGCAAACTCGTATTTCAGAGGAGAAGGCACGCTTGAAATCTTTTCGCATTTCAGGTTTGTCAACTTTATATATTTGTCCTCCCAGAAAGTTAAAGTGCATATTGAAAGAATGTGTGGAGATTGAAGTTTATCTTCTGTGATTATTCATGACTCTTAATTCCGTCCTATGGCAGGGGGTGATTTTGTTGGTGAGGTTAGTCTTTTATCTGGACAACCAGTCAGAGAATCTTCCACACTGGAGAGCATTCTAAAGAAACCACATATACAGTATAAACTTCTTGACAAGCATGACTTAGGTAACAAGCTTTTGTCTAGATCCGAGAAAGAATGTGTAGAGATTGATGTAAAGTATGAAGGATTCATCACACGCCAACGGAGCCAACTTCAGCAGGTTATTTTTTAGATACCTAAATGCATTTCCTCAAGCTAAGCAAGTAGTAAAACTTAAGTTATAGCTCTTGCATGGAATTAAAGAAGCCAACAATAATTTCTCCTACAGTGCATGAATTATTTCTTATTTCCTTGCAATTTACAATTTGCAGTTCAATAACCTAAGTGCCAGTTTGTATAGAAATTTCAACAGGACTTTTCAGGAATAATGGTTAAATGTTATACATTTATTCACCAATTTGTGCTTTGTATGCATTTCAACTTTAGACACTATCCATTACAGTACTTTGACTTCTCATGTGTTTCTATTCTATTATGTAATATGCTTTCTGTTGTTCTGTTGTTCAGAAAAGCACCGACAACCAACATTTAAATGCTGGCACTAGGTGTTGTGGTAGTCATTTGACATTGAATAGCCCACTGTGCACCCGGTGCAAAAAAAGGGAAAAACAAAAAAATGAAAACAAGAAAAGATAAATGAAAACAACACTTGAGACTTGAGGGGTCATCGGTGCTTGCTTATACCGGGAAAAGTAGGAACCTCACAGTTGAGGTTGGTGACTAGAAAGGGTGTATTCATCCCAGGTGGTACAAGCTAAAAGTCCTTGTTGTGATGTAACTATTTCTGGAGGATATATCTATAGCTCCAAACAAAGGCCTGCATCGTTTTAGTTGTTTTGAAATGGCATGTTACAACTGATAGTATTCCATATAGCGCCCTACATCATTCTTTCTTTCTTTTTTTAGCGAGAGAGGAAAGGATGACTACATATAATGGTAGTCATCTGCTTGTATTATAATGTAAAAGGAACGCACAAGTGTGTAATGGAGCGCTTTAGAGTTCTCCACAAAGAAACAGAACTATCCGAAACCCCACTCTGGAATAAGAAATTCAATTTATTTTGGAATGGTGCAATAAATTTGTTTAGAATGTCTAGGGATGTAAAAGGGTTGACTTTGAACGAGCCAACCCTTGCTCGAACACAAGTTTTATTGGACTTTGAGCTGGTTTAACTTCACTGCAAATGGTAGATGGCTTGTAGGCTGAAGCATGAAGAAAGAGGAGAAAATAGGGGAAACTCAGAAAAGGTTGTGGTAGGGAAGAGCTTTGCTCACTTTTATTAAAAGCTTAGTCTGGGATTTTGGAATTTTGGACTTTTCGATCAAAGCTCTAACTGCTGCAACCAATATACCCTAGGGGGATAAATGTAAACAGTTGGATAAAGAAAGTGAACTGCTATTAATAAAATTGGAACAGATTCAGTCCATCTCATATGAATCCTTGATTGAGCTACCTTGAGCTATTTGCTAGCTTGGAGCTGCGCATAATACTCCTAGGCACATGTATTGTCTGGTTATCCATGGCAACATATACTTTTGTTGAAATTTTTATTATGCAAATACTTTAAGAATGTGTACAGGGCACCTCAAAGACTGACTAAAGTTAAAGGTGCTTTCTTTTCTAGATTGTTAATCAGCAGCATAGGAGACTCCCGGAAGACTTGGATTACTATTCATTGACAAATTTGTCCCTAGAAGCACGTGAGAAGCTCTCAAAGGTACCAAATGTTATTCTTACTAGTATGAAAATATTCTAATTTGAAGGATCATGTTTATAGAACACTTTTCTATCTGTTAATCAGATTAGAAACATATGCTTATATGAAAGCTTTCGCATATCCAGCAGTGACTCCCAGTTAGTGATACTTCGAACTATTTCTGACTCCCAGTTGGTGATACTTCAAACTATTTCTGGATCCTTTCCATTCGAGAGAATGGTGCCATGTCATCCAAATAATATGATATTTGTGGAGTTTGAAAATGTTAGGACTCAGGTTTGAAGCAATATGTTGTTTTTTCAGGTTAGACCACAGACAATTGGTCAGGCAAGCAGGGTTGGTGGTGTTAATCCAGCGGACATCACTGCTCTCCTCATTTGCTTAGAAACCAACCGCAGGAAGACCAGCGAAAAGAAGAGGCTGAATGCACTCAAATCTGTTGCGTCTGATCTTGATGATACAGGATCTTATGTAGCCACTGCTGCACAGTGAGATGGTGCCTGATGAGATGCATCTACTGATCTACATGTGCATGCGTATTATATGATCTTAACAGCTTACCATTTATTCTTGCAACATCTGTTTTGTGCTTCATCCAACCTTCAAATGATATTTGTAACTTTGTAGGTTGTGTATAGTTTCAGTTACACCTACATTTTGGAGTTGTCATGGTAGGCATGATTTTTAAGAGCTTCAAAGTTTTTTTTATCTACTTTTACTATTTGATACGCAGAGGATGGTTTTGTAAATGTGAAAGAACCTGTTGAAGCACATTACTGCTTAATTCTTTTTTTTCCTTTTTCTTGAATTGCAGTTGCAGCATGTACATTCTTTGTTATAAGAAACTTGATGTGATTTAAGAGTTCAGCCCTCTTCTTCACCGACCATCTTGACTCAAAGGCTGTCCCATTCGTCAAAGAATATATTTCCGTGAAGGTAAAATAAATTATCTTGTGAAGGGAAAATGTCTTCTTTTCTTCCTTTTTTTACAGTTGAATATATCATTTTAGTGAGAATTCATTTTTTTTTGTTGTACTTCTCTGCTCTTTTACAAGTTTGATAACGATCTTATTAAAAATAGAAAGATAAACGGGGGAATCAATACAAATTGGATGGCCATCCGTGATTCTTATTTTTTTCACTTCATATAAATATGTTTGAACTTTCAACATGTTAGATTATTTGATGAGGAAAAAACATTATGAATTATTTTAAATTGAGTAAAATACTGATGTAAATTCAAGAAATGGTTCGTTAGTTAAACTGATAGTAAGTAAGGTTGGTCACAACTGAGACAACCAAGATCTCCTATTTTAAAATTTTGAGAAAATTATCAGTTCAATTTAAAATTGGAACTAGAATCGGATCGAAATAGATTCTAAGAATTTGAATTTAAATCGAATCAAAACCGAGAAAAGAGTAATGGTGCCATGTGTAAACTGATTATCATTATTTTGGATATAAATTATAAATTTGCTGATCAATTTATTATAAAATAAGCTGAGGGATAAAAAAAGGGAATCAAGGTAAAAATTAAGGGAGATATTAAGGAAATTACTCCAAAGACAAATCAACTTCTCCTTCCTCCTGTCTGCGATATATGCTAGCAATATTCCCTTAGTTAGAAATCAATTATGGACCTCTCTTGCTTCTTTAAATATTGATGATATTCCGTGGATTGTAATTGGTGACATGAATTGTGTAATTAATCGAGAGGATAAGAAGGGTGGTTCTCCTTTTAAATTAACTAAGTCAATTAGAACTTTTAGAGATTTTATTCAGAATCAATGACTGTTTGACCTTCCCCTAGTTGGTACACAGTACACTTAGTGTAATAATAGACAACATCTAGCTAGAATCCACTGTCGTCTGGATAGAGCCATGGTTAACAACCACTGGATAACCAAATTCCCTAACTTAAGCCTACACCCTCTTAATAGAGGTACCTCAGATCACACCCCAATCCTTTTTAGAACCAATGCTAAGACTCACAAGCCACGACCTTTCAAATATGAACACTTTTAGTTTGATTACCAAGAATCCAAAACTATTGTCCAACAAATTTGGATGCATAGACAGTCAGATCAACCAATTTCTAAATCCCTAAACAAAATTAAGATGCATACAATGAGATAGAATAGAGATGACCTTGGGAGGATAGAGAACATGGCTCAAAAAACTAAGCAGGATATTTCAGAGCTTGAGTTGAGAGATGAAAGACAAGGACTGACTGAAGAGGAATTGAAAAAAAACTTAGGAGCTTGTATAATTTGCATGTTGCCTACTTAAGGAAAATTAGTGTCAAGTGGTGGTCTAAATCCAAAGTAAATTGGATTAAGGAGGGGGATAAGAATATCAGGTTCTTTCATCCAAGTACTATTACCAGGCACAAAAGAAATCAAATCAATAAAATAAGAGATAATGAGGGGAATATACTTACTGAGGATAGGGCTATTCAATCTCAGTTTGTTGATCACTATACATCTTTTTGGGCCCCGGGACCTCAGATAGACGTACCCTTGGCTGATTGGCCCTTCTTCCTACTCTATATGTCTCATGATTTGATAAATTAATTGCACATGTTACTGAACAGGAAGTTAAAAATAGTTTATGGAGCATGGCCCCGGGGAAAGCCCCGAGACCTGATGGTTTCACCTCTGAATTTTTCAAGAACTACTGGGATACTGTGGGCCCTGACATAACTAGAGAAATAATAAAATTCTTTCAAACTAGACTCTTGCCTCAAGGATACTCTCAAACAACTATCATTTTCATTCCCAAAAAATTAAACTCTAATTTAGTAACTGACTATAGGCCCGTCTCACTTTGTAATGTCTGCTACAGAGCAGTAGCAAAGATCTTAGCAAACAGACTGAAGCCCACCCTACCTGATCTGATTGACAAATCTCAATATGCTTTTGTGGCACATAAATCTATCCAAGATAATATCTTCTTAGCTCAAGAAATTGCACACTCCATGACAAAAGGAAAAAAAATTCCTTATCCTTAAGGCTGACATGGAAAAGACATTTGATAGAATCTCATGGGAGGCCATAAGTAAAGTGTTGACTATTATGAATTTTCCAGCTACTTTCATTAAGTGGATTGAGTCCTGCATACAAATCCCCTATGTTTACATGTTATATAAATGGATCCTTGACACCTTATTTTAGCAGTAATAGAGGTATCAAGCAAGGAGACCCATTGTCTCCTTACCTCTTTATCCTTGTCTCTCAAGTTTTTTCATCTCTTCTAAATCAAGAGGTTGCCCTAGGCAAGATAACACCTTTTAAGTTAGGGAATCAATCTATAAGTCATTTGTCTTATGCTGATGATTTGCTAGTATGCATTGCAGCTACAACCTTAAATTGCAAAAGAATTAAAGCCCTATTCAATCAGTATCAAGCTCTAACCAATTAGAAAATCAATTCAAGCAAATTAGCAATTTTTTTGCCTCTCAAATTATGTAGGAAAAGAAAGTTAGTCATTAAAGGAATTCTAAATATTGAAATTGGTACCTTTCCATTCATATATCTTGGAGCACCTATATCTTATAAATACCTTTGTAAGAACTCTTCACACATATCTCTGATAAATTTCATGGTAAACTGGCGGGATGGAAGATGAAATCTTTGACACAGGCTGGTAAAACAACTCTGATTAAATCCACCCTAAATTCCCTTCCAAATTACTCCCTCAGCTCTATACACATATCACCTGGTTTTATTGAATCCTTGGAGAAGTTCTCAAGAGGTTTTCTTTGGTCCTTTAGTAATAAGCAGGGATTACATCTAATAGGATAGCATACTGTACAACTTGCTAAGCCAAATGGGGGTCCAGGGATTAAAAACCTTCAGCATATCAAGACTTCTCTATTAGCCAAAAGAGTCCTCTATATACTAAATAAACGACAAGATACCTATGTGTCACTAGTAAGTAACAAATATGATCACCCACACCCATGGGTTACTCCCTCTCTTTTTGACCTCTCTAAATTTGCTTGGAGCTGGAGATTACTTTTGCAGGCCATGAATTGCATCAAAATGGGTTTAAGGAAGCAAATTGGTAATGGGACACTAACACATGTCTACAATGATCCTTGGATCTTTAATACCCCCTTAATGTTCATGCCTACTTTTATAAATGTCTACTCACATTGCTCATCTTTAATGGTTGCTGATCTAATACAACACTCAAAATGGAATCTAAATATACTCTTGGATTGTTTTGCTCCTTCCTTGATAGATAGAATTATAACAATTACCTTGTATGTTTTGCCCTATGATGACATGTGGATTTGGACCCCGGACACTTCAGGGGTTCCAAATGCTAAATCAGTGTATAACTTTATAAGTATGCCCTTGAATATACCTCAGTTTGCAGGATGGCATGGTTGGAAAATAATTTGGAGCATCAAGATCCCACCAAAAATCCAAAACTTTATTTGGAAGCTATCTCATAACAGGCTCCCTACAAGTGATATGATCTCTCGATTTACTCCTTCTATAAACTCTTGTTGCCCATTATGTGGTTTTGTTTTGGAAACCAATAAGCATGTATTTTATGAATGCTCATTTGCTCTTCAGATATCGAATCTCTTTCAGACCATTACAGATTTTCAATTTTCCTATTTTGATTCTTGGGCATGTGGCGACTGAACTCTGGAAGGAGGAAACCTGGACACTATGTCTAGATCATACTTCTTAACTCTTTTTGCATTATCTCTTTGGGGGATTTGGAAGTCTCGTAATGATGCTCATTTTCATTTCAACCATGCAACCCCTACTGTAGTTTGGGCTCGGGTCTCGGCTAGATTCTATGAGTTATATCCAACCCACAGTCCTGAGGGAACTTTTTTTCTCCTGATTTTTGTCCTCACTTTTCTTTTTCTTCCTCATCCCCGATGGATCGCACAGTGATCCATTGGGAGCCCCCATCATACTCCTAGATGAAACTGAACACTGACGGTTCATTCACAAGAGTAAACAAGACAAAGGGAGCAGGTTTTATAGTTCGATCTTCTAATTCTTCTTTCAGTTTTGCAAGAGCTTTAAACCACACCTTCAACTCAATTCTTGAAGGAGAGGCTTGGGGTATTCGACAGGGGCTTTTAAGATGCATTCAAATGGGGCTCGACAGCATACAACTTGAATATTGTGCACTGGCAGTAGAGATTATCAATAAACAAGTTGTTCTACCATGACGTGTGCGAAATATTTTTGAAGACACGGTCTCTAACCTCCTCGCTTGTAAACTTTAGTTGTAAACACATTAACCACAAAGCTAATATGGCTGCGGTTTTTTTGGCTTCTTTTGGTCGTCAGTCGCATTGCGACGCTTTTTGTGAGGATGACCCTCCTCCGGGTATCTTCGAAATTCCGTACTCAGACGTTATTAACACTACTTAATTGAAGAAAGGGAGCCTACTTAGCAAAACTGCTAAGTAGGCTTCTTAGCGGTGATTCACATCGTCAGATTCGAATTTGACGATCTGAGATCAAATATAAAAATTTAAAATATTTTTTAAAGATTTGATCTCAGACCGTCAGATTCGAATCTGATGGTATGGATCACCGCTAAGAAGCCTACTTAGCAAAACTGCTAAATAGGCTCCCCAACCTCTACTTAATTAGAGTTTCCTTTAAAAAAATCTTGTAATTTTTTTAGTTTAAAATTATCGATAAAATTATTAGCACTGATTAATTTTAAAATATTTTATTAATTAAATTGAATTATTCTATATTTATCATTTTTTGGAAATGCAAAATAACAATTTTTTTATCAGAAATATATTGATTAAATTTAAGTGGGGTCTACGTAATCTAACATGAAAGGCACACGTGCTCCGCTCGTCATCCGACCTCCTTCCGCTCGCTGTGTCTGTCGCCACGCGCGCCACCTCAATGCTCCGGTCGTCGACGCCGTCCGCCGTCTGCGGCAGCGTAACTACCTCCGCGCCACCTCCCTCCGCCACTCCCTTCCCGCTCAACTGCCGAAGCTCCCCGTCGGCCGCCCGGCGGCTCTCCCTCTCATCTCGCTCTCCGGCCACCAGCCTGGGGAATGAGCTTTCGGCGATCAGAATCAGCAGGAGGAGCTCTTCGTCCGTGCTCTTCCTGATCCCCTTCTTGTTATCTCCGTCCTCCTCGGCTTCTTCCTCGCCGGAGCTGCGGCGTTACACAGACGAGGCCCAGGGTTTTGTTCTCCTGATTCCGTCTTCTTGGGTTCAGGTTGGTCACTTATCTTTTTTCGTCAGAGCGTGTTCTGCGATTAGGACCTGGCGGTTCATCTTCTTCTTCACTTGCTTCGTTGTGGGCAATGAATGGTAGGTGGAGAAGGCTGGAGCTACTGCGCTGTTTCAAGAAGGGAAAGGGAGCAACAACATCGGCGTTGTAGTGAATCCCGTCCGAATTTCATCTCTAGAGGACTTCGGCACGCCGGAGTTCGTCGCTGACAAGCTCATTCAAGCTGAGAGGAGAAAGGTAAATCCCTTTAGATTTTCTATAGTGCATTTTCATTTTGTTAGTTTAGAATGTATATGTTCTCAAAATTTGCGGATGAACAATGGTAAAAGAAATTGTTAGTCTACCTTTGTATTTACCTTGTCAAGGTAGGAAATTGTGATCTCACCGGAAAAATAAGTCTTATCTTTCTGCTTTTAGAAAATGATACCTGGAATTTAGTTCAATGTGATTTATGCCAAATAACTTTGGTCAAATATTGGTCATTTTGGTTTGTTGTTGCAAAGAGTTTTCAGTTGAAAAATGTCAATATGATGTGTCATACTTCAGCAATAATTGCTGATTTCATCCTAACTGAGCTTTAAAAGAGTTTTTATCCCTGCCTTTTCAGTAGACTGTGAGCAATTACAAATTATTTTCTTATGGCTATTCGTCTTGCATGATATGCTAAGTTCCAATAATTTCTTATCCAGGATAGAAAATTGTGTTGGAAACAAATCCAGAACTTTGAGCAGCTAGCTTTTGCACTATTTTATTCTTTCAATGAGATACAATTCTTTTAAATGATTCTGTTTTTCATAATGTCGTGTAGGATTTCATATTATGTTCTACCTAGTTGCCCTTTGAATCTGAAAAGTTTGATAATTGTGGAAAATTTTCTTGTCAGAGCTAGATTCATTCCCAAATGTGTGCTTGTTCTTTTGTGCCATATAGTTCAGTTGATTGCTTAAAAAAACACAAGATTCTATTTTCAGCTTATACTTGACAAACCTCCAATGCACATGGAAGAAATTACAAAAATATTTTACAGTGAAATTAATTTCCTCATCTCAACAACTAGATTCCCATAAGTTGTCTTCTCCCTCACCAAGTTCGTTCAGGAGCTTTCCTGAATCATTGAAGTTAACCAGGTATTATTGTGATATGATGCGTTGAATTGTAAGTTCCAATACAGTTCATATCTCCATAATATTTAGTTGACATATCTCTCACTGAAGGAGTTCTGACTTTATACGGATTCATACTTACACCTCAAATCTTTTGTTAATATTCATATTCCTTTTTGTTTAGGAAAGTACCAAGCAGGCTGAGGTTATAAATGTTGCTAAAAGGACGGGAAGTGGTGGCCTGCCAATATATGAGTTTGAATACACAATTGATAGCACCAGGGGAGGGATGAAGAGAATCTTTTCAGCTGCATTTGTAGCTTCCAAGAAGCTTTATCTTCTCAATGTTACCTATTCAGATCGTCCAGAGAGTCCATTGGACAGTCAAATGAGAATGATTCTGGAGGAGGTTCTTCACTCTTTTGACACAGCTTAAACATGAACGACGTAAGCTAGGCACTTATCCATTTTTTTCGAACGGGCGTTTCTTCAATCTTCAGATATTATATTTCCTTTACCCTACATCTCATTAAACTTTTATTTGAAAGTTTCTCAAATGTATTCCTTGTTCGATGTACTGTTTTATAACATGGAGTTCTTAATTCATCATTATACTTTAGTAAAAAATTAGATGTAACCTTCAGAATATAGAGAAATGTAGCTTGGAATAAGTTTGTGACTGGCTTCTGAAGTGTCCATTCAGATATTGAAGCTGTGACCAAATTTTAAACATCATTCAGGTATACAATTATTGTAATTGGAAGACCTTGGCCCGAAAGTTAGGCATCTTTCCTGAGCCTACATTTTTTGGGTTATTCCTTTTTTGGCGGAAATAAAATGATAATCATCAAAAATTACCTTGGCCATGCACTTGGTTACCGTCATCCCAGGATCCCTGGCTAACCCTTGGGCCAAGGCCTCGTTTGTAATACCAAAAGGTAAAATCTATTTAGGTAGCTGGTTTTTTTTTTCTGATCTCTTTTCTTGCATGCAAGCGTGCAGAAAAAGGAGATCCTAGTATGCTAATGCTCGGAAGGCATTTATCACAAGATAAAGACAGCTGCATAATGCTCTTTGATAAGTTCGTTCTTTCTCAGGCATATATTCAGTTTCTGGGCGCGTGTATAATATGTTCAGTTCAATGTATTGTATATAGCTAATGAATTGTTAGTTTGCAATATTTGTTTTGAAAATGTTATCTTGCAGTATTAAAAGAGGTACTCCATTCAATTCAATGTATAATACAACAAGTTGATGGAATTATTATCTTTCGGCATAACATTACTATTACATGTTCCTGCCTATTTATTAGAACCTCCATCATGATATATTTTTTTCAGTGTTACGATATAGATATACTTTGGGATCAACTCACAGTGGTCTCTCTGCCTTAGTTTGATACATCTAATTAGCTATTGAGTGCCTTATGCAGTTTGCATCCTGGACGAAAGCCCTAATGTTAGATAAGGATGAAGTTTTCATTCCAATACGCATGATGAAGTCAACAGTTTGTTTGAGGTTCATTCAGGGTTCAAGTTAACAGTTTGACGTGATCATATTAAAGTGCTTTAGAAGTTGTAGCATGCATTATTTCTAAACGTGCCATGAGTTCTGGATGCACATTATTCTCTTCTACATGAACAAATGAAAAGTACCGGTGAGGCAGTGAGGCATCTCAGTATGCGTGCATTTGTGCACAGCTGCTTCTTTATATGTGTTTCTTACTACAAAAAAAACAAGTTTTATGATTGTAGAGTATATTCTTTATTCTATTTTTTGCAATTTCCTATTAAACCTGTTCATCTAAGGTGTTTCTTTGATTGTTTTGGCTATTTTATTTGATGTGACGTCCATCATTGTCATGCATTAAAGTTCCAACATCAGCATGTTCTACTTCTTCCCTTTCATTTTTGTGTTCATTATCAGAGTTGTCTATTATTTGATTGGACTCCTACTACTATTTCAAGTCTGGTGGTGTTGGGTCTTCCTCTTCTTCTTTCCTCTCATAGATGTTTCTCTCAGATCATTCTTGATGTTAGAACTTAGGACTTATTTTTATTTCCTTTGTAAGAGGCAGAAGAGGTAACAATTGGTAATGAGAAGAGCATGAATATTTAATCATATGCATTGTCATTTGCAACATTATTTTTCCCTGGGTATTACAACTTAGTTCTTATATTTAGCATGAAACTTTTGTTTCGATACGCCATGATAATTACATTATTTATGCGTAGGCTGCACGTAATTTGAGGTGTTGACTCCTATGGATATTTCTGTTTTCCGGTTGCTCATCCCTACTAAAGATTGATCCTTAACCTCATAAAAGAAATCAAGAAGGAGAGTTGATGGGTGGTTCCCTTGGATTCCATCCGACATGGCTTAAAATTGAAGTTATATTTGACGCAGCTCATTGTGCTCTTCCAACTTCTTAGTGAAGTCAGATAAAGCATTTTAAGCCATGTCGGATGGAATCCAAAGGAACCACCCAGGATCCCTCCTCCGTGTGCTCCTGAGTTGTTCCTGAGTGCTCTAGACCCCTCCATCTTTCTTCAGTGGAGAAGGAAGGAGCGCTGGAGGCACTCAGGAACAAGCTTCTGGTTTCATGGTGCTCTCTTCAAAGTAGCCTCCACCTTTGCTTTGTATCAGTACATAGTAATATGATGCTATGCAATACTTATGAGGCAGCATAGGTCTTCAATCAGAGACACAATAAATAAGTGAAACTGTGAAAAATATAGTAGTGCCTGCTCTCATCAGATTCAAATCCTTGCATTGCATGACAGTGTTTCCAAATTGAAAATCAACTGGGAAGTGAGAAACAACTAAAACTGATCACAAACAGAAGTTGTATATTAATTCTTAGAACGATTGAAATGTATGAGCTAAAATCTCTTTGCAGTAAAAATCAAATGTTTCGCTAAAATAGGTGAAGAATCAGCTGAAAGTTATCTAAAGATCAGGTCGAAAGAATGGTAAGCAATAATGTGCATGAAGAATAAAATTTGTCAAGTCGTAAATTGTGTGTAGAAGCTAACTTATTTCTTTTTCCTTAAAGAGGGACCTATTGGCATCTGGAGGGACATGTATATGATATGAAACTTGTTAATCTCCTTCTTCATTAGTTGTATCATCATGGTTGAATCAGATTCAGCTACCAGAGTCAGAAAGCCTTTCTGTTTGAACACCTCGAAATCATATCGCACAGGAATGATGCCCGAGGGAACCTGCACATACAAAACCATCTGTTAGCAGCTCTAACATTAAATCATGCTCCCCAACCTCGTTTGATCTTGTGTAAGATCCATACATGATTTCTGATCACAAAGACATTGTAATGTTTATTCTAATTCTGAAAATGCAGTGATTTTTTATCCATCATTTGAATTCCAAAGCTGTTGAGAATCAAACAGTCATATATAAACTACCAGAACTCGAAGGGTAAACACTAGGACTCCTGTTAGCATGCATTTATATTTTTTTTTGGCCTGGTCAAACAATGAGCATCAAACATTCAAAAGAAGGTTGCCATAAACTAAGAAATTGTTATCACTGTTCAGGATAGCTAAGAATTCGAATATTTTTATGGAACAGTTCCCTAAATTGCAACGAAAAAAACAAATTCTATGATAACTATCACTTGGATTGATTGGAAGCACTAATCGAGAAACTTGTACCTGAGTGCCTATTCCACCAATAAGACCAATCGTCTCCAGCCAAGCACAACACTATGAAGTGAGCAGCCCAGAAGTAAAGGCAACCAGTTGTGTGCAGCCATCTGCATTCCGATCGGACTTCCAATTCTCAAGGTCCATGTGGTGTTCACTACTATTAACATCTGTCTGCTCAATTCCTGTATGCTAGTTTGATAGTTCATTGTCCAGTTTTTCGTTGGTACGGTTCACATATTGACCTAGTATAAGGAAGCGAGTACACAAGAAAAATAGAATTTGAGAATTCTTTTTTCTATTCAAACCCATTAATTCAAATGCCAAATTATACTTGATAAAAAGAATCAGAATCATACTTTTAAAAATTTTGGAAGTGCTTGATGAAAGATGTCAAAATTGAGCAAACTCATAAGCTGCTTTTAAATCTATATTCTTGTAACATATGAAAACAAGGTATTTACTTGATTATGTTGGCCTTTCTTTTTTATTCTTTGAAGTCCATCATTGTCATGCATTAAAGTCCCAGCACGTTCTCAATCTCCGCCCTCCCTTATTTTTGTCCATTGTCAAAAGGTGTCTATTAATTCATTGGACTCCTTGTATTATTTTACGTCTAGTGTTGCTTGGCCTTTTCGTTTTCTTCCTTCCTTTCAGGTACTTTCTTCATATAAATCTTGGTGGTAGGACTCACCTTTCATGCTTATACTATTTGTAATAGGCGTAAGAAGTAACAATTGGGGAAAAGAAGCACATTATTATTTAATCATAATATGCATCATCCTCTACACTTGCAACAATTTTTTTCCTGAGTAAATAGTATTGTTTTCTGCATGCACCTGCACGTAATTTGGGGTGTCGACTCCGATGGGTACCGTTACTCACTTGGATTGCGTTCCACATGCCTTAAATTAAGTTATTTGACGTAGCTGTCCAGCTCATTGTGCTCTTTCTAATTCTTATTGCTGAATGAGACAAAATCGTTTCAAAGGCATGAGTCACTGATACAACAAAAAAAATCTTCAAATCTTCTTCAACAATCAATCACCACATACTGAGATTAAGTATTTTCTCTGTGCACTCCAAATCCTTATCAGTAAGACCCAGTCCTGATCCTGAATTGCCAAATCACATAGATAAGGTGGCTAACTCACTTTCTATTATTAAAAAAAAATTTAAATAAAGATACTTCTATCTAATCATGTTACTTACTTTCTCAATCATATAATACTAAATTTTTAATGAATATAAACCAATTTTAAAAAAATTAATATTTAATCGATTTAATATTTTATGATTAAAAAAATAGATAATATAATGCTTCTTATTATATAAAGATCACTTTCATTTTTTTAATAATAAGAACCATTAAATCAAAACTTTATATTAATAAAAAGCATATTCGTGGATTTTGAAGGATTCTTTTTTTTTATAGCCTAAAATTTTGCTTATAATTAATGCCTTACTTTTTTTTCCTTCACCATTTTGTTCCATTGATATCATCAATCATCATGCCCATGCATATTTTATTTTAATGCAGTCAATTGCTTGGTTCTTTCTGATCATGTCTTCATTAAACGAATATATTTTCTTATATTTTAAAATACTCCCGTCAAAAAGAAAAATAAAATGCTGAGCATTAAAATTCACTTTTCTTTTTCTTGGGTGGTAATTTGTGTCGTATTAATTTCAAAGACGTGACATCCCATGCGTCCGAAATCCAATCCAAAATCTAAAAAAGTCTTGCGAACTCGATTGAGTCGGGATCCCCCACAGGCAACAGCGCTCCTCATCACCAGCTACCTCAAACGCTTAAACGTGTCATAAATCTAGTGGACCTTCACACAAAGTCCACGAAATCAATCTCGCACGGGATCACCGAACAGAATCTAAAAAGACGAGGATTTATTAATTGTAACTCGAGAAAAATCAAACTAAATGCCGTTGACTAAGAGGCAGAAGAGCTCCAACTTGTGTTCCCATCAATTTGACTTGTTCAAACTACCCACATTATTAAGATGTGAATTGCCAGCAATTTTGCTCTGTTTCGTGGCTGCCGCAAGCATTTCTCCTCCGGGTTCAATCAATCCGCAGCACAACTTCATAGCTTGTGTTCATATGGTACTGTAAGCTTAATCGTATATATAGCAATCTATAACTGGATTGTACATCCCAATCTACCAAGGATCCAAACATGGTGGAAGTGGAGATGGATTCCGGGGAGAAGCGCCTCAATGAGCTCGGTTACAAGCAGGAGCTCAGAAGAGAGATGGTAATTATGAGCAAGATGGCGTTTCTAATTCTTCGATGATGTTTTTTTATGAATTGTTGTGTTGATTGGTGTCTGTGGTGTGATGATCAGACTCTGTTCAAGACGCTGGCCATATCGTTCTCGACCATGACGCTGTTCACGGGGATTACGCCGCTGTTCGGGTCGAGCTTGCTGTACGCAGGGCCTGCCAGCCTCGTCTGGGGGTGGGTTGTGGTCAGCTTCTTCACTTGGTTCGTCGGCATCGCCATGGCCGAGATCTGTTCATCTTTTCCTGTGAGTGATCAGATGTTTGGAATGCTGCGTTTGATATCTGTTTCCTATTTTCATGTTCAACTCTGAAGTGTTTTTTTTTTCTTGAAGGCGACGGTATTAAACTTTGAAACTTGTTATTGTAGTTGATATAGTTTTAGCTGGATCATTGAAATGGGAATAATTAGGATTGTTGATTCTGTCATTGAAATTTCTGAAACTTTTCTGCATATTAAGTGGTTCACTATTCTCTGTGTACTTTTAGTCCTATTGATTCTGGGTGAAGTAGCTTTTCATCCTTTTGGGTTTGCAGTTAATATTAAGTGTTTGGTTCAAGTATAAATTGAACCTAGTTTTAGAACAATTGTCTTGTGTTCTTTTTCCATGTGAATAAAGTTGGAACAGCTCAATCATACAGGATCATTAGAAGCATATGTTTAGTTGTGCTTATTGAGAACACAGTTTTTTTTTGTTTGTTTACTACTGCATTTAGACTGACGCTACACACTGACTAAACATGATATTGTTTCTTCTTTAACATATACATCAATTGCTTGAATAACATTAGTCTGGATGAAACAGTCAAGTGAGAATTGTGTACCATTCCATTGCCTTAATCATGATTAATGTCTTTTCATCAGGATTGAAAACAATACCTGACAACATTGCATTGGTAATTGCTGATGAATCATAATTTATATTCTGCTTCTTTCTTGTTTATATGTTACTGGTATATGCACATTGAACCTAAGCTATGCATCTTTCCTTCCGTGTTACGATGTTACACGAGCTTTCAACTGAAACTTTCATGAAATTAGCCTCAATAGCACATGCAACTGTATGATTACAGTCGCATCTTAAAGTGAAAGTTCCTGCAGAAGTTTCTGGAGATAATTAAGGCCCCTCTTTTTATTGATCAAACAGACTACTGGTTCTCTTTACTTTTGGGCTGCTCACTTAGCTGGACCAGTTTGGGGTCCATTCGCTTCATGGTGTTGTGCTTGGCTGGAGACGATTGGTCTTATTGCTGGAATAGGCACTCAGGTGTGAGCTTCTCTCTTAGCACTTCAACGTATCCAAGTGATAAGTATAATAGAAACTTTTATTGCAATTAATATTACTAGTGAACAATTACATCACAAATGAAGTCTTCTAACTGAGCTGTCCTAATTAGTTACCAGAAAAAGAGTTAGTAAAGTAACTTTCATGGTGTTGTGATATCACTAATGATCTAATCCATAAAAAATGGATTCTTAAGTATCCTTATTAGTAAACACATACTCATTTTATGGCATCCTTCTTTTGATTTTTTCAAGCTCATTGTTTGTAGAAACGAAGAAACTAAAAGTGCATGCTAAATAGAGCTCTAATTTATCCTTCGAGTTTTGGTAGTTTTGTTGTGTATGTCATTCCATTTGATTCTCAAACATCTTTGGACTTGAAATTATAGAATAAAATCACTGTATTTTCAGAATTAGAATAAAATGTCAAAATGCCTGTGACTATGTGTGATCAGAAATCAGAATTCAGCCTTCTACATGCAATCTACATGACTTGATAAATTATATTCTCCATGCACAATTATTGCTTGCTGTTATCTTGATTGATCTTTAGATGCTATCAGCTGACTCTTCACATATTTTAATGAAATACTTAGATATTTTTTCCTGCGAAGAGATTTTAGCTCATATATTTCATGCGTTTCAGAATTAATATACATTCTGTATATTTATCAGTTTTAGTTGTTCTCTTTGACCTTCACCTGGGAAACACTGTTTTAGGACTTGAATCTGATGAGAGCAAGCACTAGTATAATTTCGCAGTTTCACTTATTTCTTGTTTCATTGATTGCAGGCCTATGCAGGCTCACAAGTATTACAGAGCATCATATTACTATGTACTGGCACAAACAAAGGTGGAGGCTACTTTGCTCCTCGTTTAGTTTTTCTTGGGATGTATGCTGGGCTTACGCTTATATGGGCAGTACTCAACACATTTGCATTAGAAGTCATCGCCATAATTGACATAATCTCCATATGGTGGCAGGTTTTCTTCTATCTAGCATATATCTTTTAAAACTTTATAATCATGGCACCAGTAACTATATTTCAGTTTTGATGGGTAAATATAATGAGTGAAATTTGTTAAGAAGCTTGCGGATTAATTGTCGATTAAAATTTGCATATGGTCATGAACTCTTTAGGATATTATGCAAAAGTTCAACATACTTGGATAGCACCAGTAAATGCACTATCATATGCAGCTTAAGCTCAGATCCTAGTAGGTTTATGCGATAATTCTTTGAAGTTTAATGCAACAAAATATAGTGGTATGAGGTGTCAGAAGTATAATTTTGGTATTGTAATACATGCATTTTAGTTTGGTTCTTATCCCATTTTCTTTGACAACCTGCCATTAAATGTGCATGCAGGTCATTGGAGGAACAGTCATTGTTATCATGCTTCCCTTGGTGGCAATGACTAGAAAACCTGCTTCATATGTCTTCACACATTTTGAAACAGCATCAGATACAACTGGAATTGGAAGCAAACCATATGCTGTCATTTTATCATTTCTTGTTAGTCAATATTCTTTATATGGCTATGATGCTGCTGCACATCTAACAGAAGAAACTAAAGGCGCAGACAAGAATGGTCCAATTGCGATTCTTTCCAGTATCGGAATAATCACAGTCTTTGGCTGGGCATACATCCTAGCTCTCAGTTTCAGCATTCAGGTTGAGTTAGCAGCCACCACCATGCACAACATCCTGGTTTCTTGTAGCTGACAATAAAATTATTTGTTCCATGCAGGACTTCAACTACCTTTACGATGTAAACAATGAGACTGCCGGAGCATTTGTGCCGGCACAAATTCTATATGATGCGTTCCATGGAAGGTACCACAATTCTGCAGGAGCAATTGTCTTGCTGTTTGTAATCTGGGGTTCCTTCTTCTTTGGTGGCCTTTCAATCACCACTAGTGCTGCCAGAGTGGTAGGCCACATTCATTTGCCACACTGACAAAAACATGTATTCTGATGTCTGTAATTCTGAATCACCGTGCTTTCCTTTCACTGAACTTGCAGGTGTATGCATTGTCAAGAGACAAAGGAGTTCCTCTATCATCGGTATGGCGGCAGATACATCCTAAGCACAAGGTTCCTGCCAATGCTGTCTGGTTGTGTGCAGCCATCTGCATTCTGATCGGACTTCCAATTCTCAAGGTCAATGTGGTGTTTACAGCTATAACATCTGTCTGCACAATTGGATGGGTTGGTGGCTATGCAGTCCCAATCTTTGCAAGGATGGTCATGGCAGAGAAGAACTTCAATCCTGGTCCCTTCTACCTAGGAAGAGCGAGAAGGCCAATTTGCTTGGTTGCATTTCTATGGATCTGCTACACTTGCTCAGTGTTCCTTCTGCCAACTTCATATCCGATCAAGTGGGATAACTTCAACTATGCTCCCATTGCCTTGGGTACATGCTTGAGCTTGATAATGTTATGGTGGATTGTTGATGCCAGGAAATGGTTCAAGGGTCCAGTCCGAAACATTGATGGCCAAAATGGAAAAGTATAATTAAGTTAAGCAGATACAGCTTTTGTATAAAGAATATAAACTGGGATTTCTGCCTGTACTACAGGATTCTTACATTGTCCTCCATACATTGCCAAATATATTATTCAAGGAATTCATAACTGTTTCAAAATTAAACTTCTATAGTCACATCATGTATGTATGCTAGTTTGAGGGGTTTCAAAAGTAAGTTGCAAATTTGAAGGTCCACTTTTTAGCAATTACTATTACGAGAATAGAATTTGAGATCTTTGCTATTGGTTCACAATGTGTTGAGGTAGTTCAATTTTCTTTTTATTGTGACTTGTTTGAGCAAATATATTCATATTCATTGTTTATGTGGATTACTTTGAGTTATTTCTGCATTACTCTAAATGATACATTACCCTAAAGTGTTCCAACTTTTCATCTACCCTATTATCTTTTGGGGGTTAAGGGATAGTGATGTAGCTTAAACTAAATTATCTGCTTAAACGATAAATAAACTAAACTATAATTTTATTCATCCAAACATATTTCTATATAAAATTCTAAATTCTCATTAATCATAATTTAGAAACTTAATAAAAGAAAATTTAAATAAAAGGAAAATAAAGTCGTAAGCTAAATTAGTATGCTAAAGGCCTACAATATTACAACAACAATAAAGTCTTATCCCATTAGGTGAGGTCGGCTACATGGATCATACGGCGTCATTGCGCTTAACCAAATTTTTAGGTATATTATTCGCTAATAGATCTCGTCCTATTAGCTCGCCAAGTGTTCGCTTTGGTCTCCCTCTCCCTCTTTTAATCGGACTCTAGATTGTTTGCTCTACCCTCCTTACTGGCGCATCTAATGACCTTCTCTGAACATGACCAAATCACCTCAAACGATTCTCTACCATCTTTTCGCTAATATGGGCCACTCCGACACGTTCACGTATATGGTCATTCCTAATCTTATCCTTTCTAGTATGACCACACATCCATCTCAACATCCTCATTTCAGCTACCCCCACTTTATGTTCATGTTGTCCCTTCATAGCCCAACATTCACTACCATATAACACTGCTGGTCTTATAGCAGTGCGGTAGAATTTCCCTTTAACCTTATGGGGTACTTTCCTATCACAAAGGACTCCAGTAGCCTTCCTCCACTTACACCAACCAGCTTGAATTCTATGGTTAACATCATCATCAATCTCCCCATCTTGTCTTATAATTGATCCCAAATATTTAAACTTTGTCACTTGAGAAATTATATCATCTCCTAACCTAACTTCCGAATCGCCTCTAAATTGTCTATTCGTGAAATTGCAATGCATATACTCTGTCTTATTCCTACTTAAACGGAAACCCTTTGACTCCAACGTGTTTCTCCATATTTCCAATTTTGCATTAATCTCATCTTTTGAGTCCGCTAAAAGTACGATATCATCAGCAAAGAGCATGCACTTAGGTACCTCATCTATGATACTCTCGGTTAGAGCATCCACAACTAAGTTAAACAAATATGGGCTTAAAGATGATCCTTGGTGTAGGCCAATTCTTATAGGAAATGCTTTCGTCTCTCCTCCTGGTGTCCTAACCTTAGTCAATGCCCCATCGTACATATCTTGTATAATCTTAATATATGCAACACCCACTCTTTTCTTTTGCAAGGCTTTCCAGAGTACCTCTCTTGGTACACGATCATACGCCTTTTCTAAATCAACGAAAACCATATGTAAATCTCTTTTCCTACTTCGATACTTCTCCATCATTCCCCTTAGTAAATAAATCGCCTCTGTAGTGGATCTTCCTGGCATGAATCCAAACTGTCTCTCAGAAATACTAGTCTCCACTCTCAATCTATGTTCAATCACTTTTTCCCATAACTTCATTGTATGACTCATAAGCTTAATCCCTCTATAATTTGCACAATTCTGAATATCCCCTTTATTTTTGTAAATAGGAACTAACGTACTTATTCTCCAAGCATCAGGCATCTTTTTTGACCGTAAAATCTCGTTAAACAATTTACATAACCACAACACACCTTTTTCTCCTAAACATTTCCAAACTTCAATCGGTATCCCATCCGGTCCAATAGCTTTACCATTCTCCATTTTCTTAAGAGCTTCTCTAACCTCCGCAACTCTAATTCTGCGATAAAATGACCTATTAAGCTCACCTTCACTAACAGCCAAGTCCTCCAAATCGCAACGGGAACCTTCACATCCATCATTGAATAACTTATTGAAATACTCTTCCCATCTATTCTTAATATCCTCCTCCGTGACTAAAACATTACCACCTTCATTTTTTATGCATCTTACTTGATCAAAATCTCTCGACTCCTTCTCTTTATTCCTTGCAATCTTGTAAATCCTTTGTTCTCCGGCCTTTGTCCCTAACTCCTTATAAAACCCCTCATATGCTTTCGCTCGAGCCTCACTAACTGCCTTCTTAGCCTCCCTTTTAGCCAAGCGATATTTTTCCCAATTGTCAGAGCTACCGTCTAAGTGTATAGCTTTGAAACAATTCTTCTTATTACGCACCTTTTCTTGTACATCTTCATCCCACCACCAAGTCTCCTTATCTCGTGATCCAAAACCTTTTGATTCTCCTAGAATTGTTTTAGCGACCATTTCAACCTTTTGTGCCACATTTTCCCACATGATACTAGCATTTCCTTGTAACTCCCACATCCCTTCTTCCAATAACTTACTCTTAAAAATCTCTCGCTTCTCCCCCTTTAACTGCCACCACTTGATCCTTCGATTTGAAATTGTTCGACGTTTTGATTTTATATATTTAATTCGCATATCAAGAACTAACAATCTATGTTGTGTGGTCACCCCATGCCCCGGAATCACTTTGCAATTTGTACACCATCTATTATCAGGATTCCTTGTCAAAAAGAAATCAATCTGAGACCTATGAGTTCCACTTTTATAGGTGATTAGATGTTCCTCTCTCTTCCTAAAACAAGTGTTGACAATCTTAAGGTTATATGCTAAAGAAAAATCGATAATAGTTTGTCCTTCTTCATTCAGCTCCCCAAAACCAAAACCACCATGAACCCTTGCATGTGGTCCCGCCTCTTTACCCACATGTCCATTAAGGTCTCCTCCAATAAACACTTTCTCGTTTATCGGTATACTTTCAATCAACCCCTCCATATCTGCCCAAAACTTCTCCTTGAGATGTGCTTCTGTCCCTATTTGAGGTGCATATGCACTAATAACGTTCATTATATCCTTTCCAATAATTACTTTCACGGATATGATTCGATCCTCAATCCTTTTAACTTCCACAACATTCTTCCTCCATTCTTCATCCGCAATAATACCAACACCATTTCTTCCATTTACCTTACCCGTATACCAAAGTTTGGAACCGTTGACATTGATCACTTTACTTCCCTCTCCAGCCCACCTAGTTTCTTGTAAGCACAATATATTAATCTTACGCTTACTCATTACTTGTGCTACCTCAAAACGCTTTTCATTTAGCGTCCCAATATTCCAAGAGCCTAATATGATCTTACTCTCATGGACTAGCTTTTTCAGCCGCCTCCGTCCATTAGAGTGCGGTAGCCTTTGCTCATTTAACACTGCATTCAGGCGAGGATGCAGCGACTCTTGCTCTCTTATCACTGTACTCGAGTCATACAGCGCGTTACTTACGGGTAACGACCTAGCATTCGCGCAATGTATTCGTTGATCCATGTTCATGAGATTCGACGAGGTTTTACGTTGGTTGTCGAGGCCTAACACAACCTCCTCCTTTATTCGGGCTTGGGACCGGCTATAAACATAGGCGAAGTTAAAGGCCTACAATATTAAAGACCACATAATAAAGGGCAGAAGACACATAACTCTAATTGTTCTACATCACATAGTATGAAGCATTTTTTTTCTCAGCACATGTGAAGCATCATAGATTTTAAAATTAATAATTGAACGGAATCAACTCATTTTGTATAAATATGAATTAACCTCTTGTGTTATATTTCAATCATTAATATTAAAATCAATGATGTTCCATATTATTCTATGTACCCTTTTTTATACATCTAATTAAATTTCTACCCTTTTATAATCATCTACAAGTATAGGTAAAATTAATCTAAAACATATATTTGAGACAAAAAAAACAGCTAATATATGTTCAAATGATATTGGAGGCTTAAATGTAACTGAATATATAAAAATTAACAAAAAAAGTTGATGATGTGATCGAATATTAGAGATAACATCAGAAATAACCAAAACCTTTTGTTATATGGTGCCGACGTTTTTATGCTGAATTCACAAGTTTAGTGTTGGATTAATTACTTTATTGCAAATTATATTTAGACTTCAATAAGATTTTGGTAGTTTAAATTTAGACTAATAATTCCTAAAGACCTCGATGTAGATTTAGGTCCGGAATTATAATTGATATCCTCTCAAATCAAATTAATTATATGCTAATATTCGTAAATATCACACAGAAAAAAAAACTAAAATCAATAATTAAAACATGCTCATGCATCTATTTTATTAGAAAGAAAATAATAATAATAATAATAATAATAATAATAATAATAATAATAATAATAATAATAATAATAATAATAATTGAAAACTCAAATTTTGCATTTTGCAAATGTTTGCTATATAAAATACGAGGTTTTAAAGAAGACCATATCATAAAAGCACAAATCTTAAAGAAACCAAAACCCTGCTTTATTTATTTCTTCAAAAGGTTTTTGCCCTCCGCCACTCACACCAAGAGAAGCAAAAGAAAAAGGAACACCAAAAACTTGTCCAGAAGAGACGATAGACATCGATTACCAGATCGTCCATACTCTTCTCCTCACCATGGCTTCCGTCTTTGCTTCCTCTCGTGCTCCCCTCTGCACCTCCTCCGTCCAGTCCCAAACCTTCCTTTCGACCTCCAGTTCTCTTACCTTTTGTCCCTTCAGCCACCGCAGGGGCAAAAGACGGCATTCGGTTCGTTGCACTGCTCCTCGCACTTCCACTGCGACGAATTCGTCTAAGTCCCATGCAGGTTCTATAAAGGTACCACCTTTTCTTGAACTATTGAGAAAATTTTGGTTCTTTGTGATGTTCCAAAACTCTTGTGGGTTCTATGAAAAGTGTGATTTTTTTTTAACTATTGAACATAAGTTTAGTTCGCGGTGGCGTGTTCACTTTGATTCATTCAGCATCTTTTTGCTTTCTACAGAGTTGCCATCCTTTCCTACTTTGTTTGTGAATTATATGTTTTGGTGACATTTTCCTTTGGGATTATCTAAAGCCATTGTCGTGGTTTCTGTGTAGCTGCATTCTTTAACTTGGGTGTCAAATAATTGGTCTTAGGACATGGTGGACCTTTTGAAGGGGACCAAGTGGAAGGATATGTGGAGCTTGAACAGTTGGGTCGTCCGTGATTACTACCGCCTTGTCAATTCAGTGAATGCTCTCGAACACCAGATGCAGAGGCTTTCCGACGAACAGGTGGTCTACTTTTTGCTAGTCCTTGAGAAAGGTGTGAATTTTAACGTGTTATTTTGTTAATGGTTGTTGTAATGTCTTTTCAGCTCAGAGGAAAGACCGCAGAGTTTCAGCACCGTTTGAGCAAGGGGGAAACTTTGGCCGACATACAAGCTGGTTTGATTGCAGATGATTTTCCTTTCACTATAAAATTTCTCCCTTTTCCCCCTTACATATTATCAATTTTTTAATTGTTTAAATATGGTAAATTTGAATTCATGATTGGCTGCAGAAGCATTTGCGGTTGTTCGGGAAGCAGCGAGAAGGAAGCTTGGTATGAGACACTTTGATGTCCAGGTATCTTATAATTCAGTATATCACTAGAATTTTAAGACGTGGACAACTAAGATAGTCAGAAACTTGTATTTACTTTATGTTGTCATGTCCTTATAATTAGATAATTGGTGGAGCTGTGCTTCATGATGGTTGCATAGCTGAGATGAAAACTGGTGAGGGAAAGACACTTGTCTCCACACTTGCTGCTTACTTGAATGCACTCACTGGAGAGGGAGTTCATGGTATGCATAAGTAATTTGGACCTTTGAAGTTTATTTGGCTTTAAGAATAACATAATTATCAGGAAGATGAAAAACAAATGATCTTTAATGTCTGTATTTAACATTTTGAGAATGTTACGAATTAAAAAAACAGTAATAACTCTCCAAAAATGGCTTGATAATAGAGCTTGTCGGAAGATTAAGAATTGAGATTCGTGTAGCGGGTCCCAAGTTGCTAAAATTAACAGCTTGTTGTCATTGATATATCATAGGTCGTGGATATTTTGTTGTCAGTTAAACCATAATCCATACATATGTTCTGAGAAATGAAATTGCTGCTCTAAATGCCATACATATGCTTTTGAGCATTTGGCTAGGCAATGCCAAACTATGTTCCCATGTCGGTGATTTACATATGTGTTACACAGTGTCAGTTGAACAGGTGCATTTTCTTTTTACCTAAACCTTTATGTTTATATGAATATGATACATGTAAATGACCATACATATGGTTTCAGCATGTGACTAGGCAATGCCAAACTATGGCCCCATATTGGTTATCTACATATGCATTACACATCGTAAGTTGGATGAGGGGGGGAGGTTGGGGAGGGGGTGTGGGGGGAGTGCTAAACAATAAAAGGTAATATTTTCAACCAAACTTCTGCACATTCAAAATGTGTAAGGTACCAAATTTGAACTTAGACATTTCAAAATATTACATTCAACATGTGTATGGTCGCAAATTGGATGCTTTTTAATGCATTGGGAAGTTGTTCAATGTAATCACACTTACATAACCAAATGATATATTTTAGCTATCTCTTAGATCAAGTTCCCTGTCATCATATGCATATTATTTGTCCATTTATTTGGTTTCTCTTGCAAGAATATATATGTATTTTCATTTCAATGGTACATGCCTTCTCTTTTACTTTACTGACATTTATGTTTTTTTTTCTCCTTTTATTTGCAGTGGTGACTGTCAATGACTACTTGGCTAGGCGTGATGCCGAATGGATGGGTAGCATTCATCGTTTTCTTGGACTTTCTGTAGGCCTGATACAGGTTATTTCTGGTTCTAGTTATTTTCATTTGACTTAAATTTTCATCTAGGCTAAAACTGTAAAGTGTAAACCTATATATCAAGGGAAATTACATTTTACATTCTTATATCTTGATTCAACTGATTGACTGCAGGCTGGTATGAAAGCTTCTGAGAGGAGAACCAACTATGGCTGTGATATCACATATATAAATAACTCGGCAAGTGCCCAATTCCATATTGTTGCATGTAACTCGTAGCTTTGTCAAGTTATTTTATATATTTCACTTTGTCCTGAGTTACTTGTTTATTTTAGAGAAGCTCCATCTATTCAAAATTTGTAAACATCAGACACCAAACCACATACCTTTTAACACATGAAAGATTTATCTATTATTGTGATAATCATAGTTTACTTTGATACTATTCAGTAATAGTTTATGTATCCACAGGAGCTTGGCTTCGACTACCTTCGTGACAATCTTTCTGGGAATAAAGGGAAGCTTGTTATGCGGTGGTAGGTGTACTGACATTATTCTAATCATGTTTGACACTTCTCATTACTAATTGTCCATGATATCAAATAGGCCAAAACCATTTCATTATGCAATTGTAGATGAAGTTGACTCTGTCCTTATTGATGAGGGGAGGAATCCATTATTGATAAGTGGTGAGGTAACGGCTGGATAGTTTCACGTCAATCAAATTTGATCGTTAAGCTATTTGATATTATAACATGCAATAGAGATTTGTCATATTTTTTATTATTAGGATAGGAAAGATGCTGCAAGATATCCAGTTGCTGCTAAGGTTGTTGAGCTGCTTGAACGTGACTTTGTAAGTCCTCCAGATCTTTTCATTTGCCAAATGAAACTCCATAATGGAGATGACTTTTCTTGCAGCATTACAAAGCGGAGCTTAAAGACAATTCTGTGGAGTTGACTGAGGAAGGAGTTGCTCTTGCCGAGATGGTTCTTGAAACTAATGATCTATGGGATGAAAAGGACCCATGGGCAAGGTTCTTAGTGTTTGTTATTTCGTGTATTAATGTTGAACTATGTTCACATGCTTTTCACTTGGCTGAGATGGTGAAAAATGTGCTGTTATGAGTTTTTCTCTTGTCAAATTAAGCTTGGGTTAGATGATTTTTTGTAAGATTTTGCTTTGTCTTTCTTTTATGTGATCGGAAACATTGATGTGTGACTTTCAGGTTTATTATGAATGCATTGAAGGCCAAAGAATTTTATCGGAGGGATGTTCAATATATCATTAGGAATGGGAAAGCACTTATTATTAATGAAGTAAGGGTTTATGAACATCACTTATAAGCTTTCATAGAAGTTTATGAAATTTCTCATTGGAGTTATACATCCAGTTTGAAACATTTCTGTGTCGCTTGTGCTCCATGATTGTTATTAGTGCATTTGTATAAAAGATTATCTCATCCAGAAAGTCTTAAACTTTTACAAAAGATAGGGTATATAAAGTTATTATTTTATAGATATATGAGATCCGATTTTGAAACATAAGGAGATAATACTTGAAGTGCTATTTGATTTTTGTCACCTACAAAATATTAGAAAAGAAATAAAGATATCAAGCTTGCATGCGTGGCAAACTTACTTTTTCTGGGAGTTCCCAGGCAAACTGAAATGGATGGCAATTCCTGAACTTTGTTTTGTCAAGTTATTGCAGTAAACAGGCATGACCTGAAATCAACATAACCTTGTAGTTAAATTTTCATTTTTAACATTATCTTCCTAATTTAAAAATTCAATGATCTTATGCATACATGAACTTCTAATTGTTCCTTTTCTGTTACAAGAAAATGAAGTACTGTGGTTTCCTGGGAAGCTAATACTGTTCCTTTATCCTCAAATTTTTTAGCTGATTACAAGCCTTCGGCTCCTACAAAATTAATCACTTTCAACTGTGCACTTATATTTGGAAAAAGTAGTTCCTTATATTATGAGTTCTCTCTCAGCATTGAGCACTGGTGACCCTCAAAAAATCTTTGATAGCTGGAGACTTAGTGTCCCTTCGTTTTACTGTCTTAATTGCAAACTTTGAGGTTTTATTAATTTGCTAAAGCACTATGACTACTTAATTGATGTTGCACAACTATAGCCCAAAGTCTAGAAATAGGCTGCAGTGATAAGAGGAAAATATGATTTGCAAGGTAAGGACCATATATGAGAGGTCATCATTAACATATATTTAATGGGTGAAAATTTGAATTGTTCTTTCTCATTTGTAGATATGCTTTTCATTGCTGTGATAACTTAAATGGTGTTTGATGTTCCCAGCTTACGGGGAGAGTTGAAGAGAAAAGGAGATGGTCTGAGGGTATTCATCAAGCTGTAGAGGCAAAAGAGGGACTTAAAATTCAGGTATCTTTTTATCCTTAAACATTATCACGCTGAAGTTTTAATTTATATTACATCAATGGTTACATGGTACTTTTTATCACTTGATAATGTTGTGTGAAGACTTGCATTTCTTCTCTTTTCAGGCTGACTCAGTGGTTGTGGCTCAAATAACATATCAATCGCTGTTTAAGCTTTATCCTAAACTTTCAGGGATGACAGGAACTGCAAAAACCGAGGTACATCTATCTAATATTTTGTTGTACTTGCTGTAAGGACTCATGGTTTCTCATAGACACGTTAAAAGACTACTATTTGGAATGCGCAGGAGAAAGAATTCTTGAAAATGTTTCAGATGCCAGTGATTGAAGTCCCTACAAATTTACCAAATATCCGGCAAGACTTGCCTATTCAGGCTTTTGCGGTAAGTCTCATGGTAATAAACTCAGCAAACTGTTGGCTTTGGGACAAGTTTGTTACCTTTTGTTGCAATGCCACATTAGACTGCACGTGGGAAATGGGAATTTGTTCGTGCAGAAGTTGAATCGATGTATAGAGTTGGCCGGCCTGTGTTAGTTGGTACGACAAGGTAAGATCTTTAAATTACAGCTAATCTAAAGATAAGATGATGACTGATGAATATTTCATTTCTTCAGTGTGGAGAACTCTGAGTATTTGTCTGATCTTCTCAGAAGCCGAAATGTTCCTCATAATGTCCTGAATGCTAGGCCAAAGGTTCTATCTAGCTTCTTGTGTTTTCTTTTCTCATTCAAGTTGAAATCGGGTCGCCACTACATTCGTTCACACTGATATTTTTGCATGACAACAACTATTATCTCTCTCCAGTATGCTGCAAGGGAGGCAGAAATTGTTGCCCAAGCTGGCAGAAAGTATGCTATTACAATATCTACTAATATGGCAGGTCGAGGCACTGATATAATCCTTGGTGGTAATCCAAAGGTCAGTATGCCATGTATTGTTTTTATACACATATTTACGTTACAAGTTATAAATTGTAGATCAACAAAAACCAGACTATCAAGGTCTTAGGTATCTTCTATGTTATTCTTTGTGGTCACTGCAATATTTGCAGATTTGAATGTATGAGAAGTTGTTAATTGTTGTGTCATTCTCTCACAAAGACGTCATTTCTGTTTGCCTTTGTATGACCATGTTTTCTGCATGAAGATGCTTGCTACAGAAATTATAGAAGATAATTTACTCCCATTTTTGACCAAAGAGAACCAAAATTCTGAATCTGATGGGGATAGAATTGTCCAAAAGGTGATTATTCTGTAAACACCTCTTTTATTTGTATTCCATGTAAAAGTACATTTATTAACAAGTTCCATATATTCATTTGTTGAAACTATATTTGCCTATAGGGTTTGACAAAGATAAAAATAGGCCCATCATCCTTAGCTTTGATCTCAAAAACTGTAATCATGGGTTCGTAATCTTTTTTGGTAGAACTTGACATAATGTTGTAATTTTGAATTTCTTTTGTAATGATGGATATTTTATTTTTTTTGTATTTTTATCAGCAAAGTACGTGCTCAGAAAGGAAGGAGGTCACTGGTCACATGAGAAAGCGAAATCTGTTATTTCGGAGTCTATACAAATGAGTCAGTCAATTGCAATTGAAGAATTAGAAAGGCAAATGGCTGAAGAATCTGAAACGTATCCCTTTCAGATTACAGTTGGGCTTGCTTATGCCACAGTTCTGAAAGACTGTGAAGTGCACTGTTTTAATGAAGGGATTGAAGTGAAAAACCTGGGTGGACTTCATGTGATTGGAACATCCTTGCATGAGTCTCGACGCATAGATAATCAAGTAAGTTGTATGTCAGCATAAATATGAACCTTGATATTTGGATATCTTATGAGACATTTCTTAGTCTTTTTATCATGAAAATTGATATTAATTGAACAATGACTAATGTGTATATTAAAACAACAGTTATTTGATGAATTAAATTTGGGAAGTACTAGGATACAGGTTAAGTTTCTCTGCTAGTGTGGTTGGGAGTCCAAAAGCTAAAATTGATAGAACCTATAGTGAATTCATAAGGTTCACAATCAACCTTGTGTATATTTTGCTTCTCGTCTTCATATTTCCTTTGTTTGAAGCAAGCTCAATGTTGTCTATCCAAGCAAACCTTGTTGCCAAGTGCACCAAACACATTGTGAAGATTATATCAGATAGTGAGATGCAATCCAATTGTTCCAGGCAGGTTTTGTTGTGTCTTCAACTGTGATTATGGACACCCAACAAAGGCGATCCAGTTAAGAGAGGAAATCTCAGGTCTAGGGCATGAACTTTTGATTATATTGCATTTACTGAGGAGCAGTTTATTATGATCAGCAGGTTTCTTGGTGAGCCTCAAATGTGATTCTACAGGCCCAACAAATATGGAGGAGCTAGTTGATTATATTGATGAGTGTTATATATGTGATGTGCGGGGTATGAAAATAGATCCAATTCTATACTCACAGGGTGTGACAGTTCATACAGAAAGCATCACCAGGATGTGAATTCCTAGAGTTGGGTCAACTGAACAAATCCAATGAAGTCAACACACTTTAAAATATTTTAATTCTTAATCACACACGCACTCCGACTGCAAGTATACAACCTTCGTTGTAGTATACTAGGGTCGAATCCATGGGAAAATTGAATCTCACCACTTAACTATTCTACTTTACACTAAACCGAATCACGGAAGAGAATATTTGTGTAGAAATGAAAGGTTACTAAGAAAACCTAAATTTGAAAAGAAAGTAGAACAATATGTTTTTGGGGGTTTTAGGTTAAAGAAAGAGCAAGAAGAAAACAAATCATTCAAATGGGAGAAGCAGCCGGGACATTGGAGATAATCTTGAACTTCAACTTGCTATTGAAACATTAAACCAAGCTAATGATAACCCGGGATATAAGAATGACAGAACTGCTACTCTGGTAGGCAAGACCCGCAAAACACAAATTCCTAGAGATTATCATGTACACCTCTAGATGCATGAATAATCCCTCTCCATCCTACTCAATACACCCGTGTCGCGGATTCTTCTCGGTAGAGACGTATTGCCTACGGCTCCACAAAGATGAAAGATAAGTGACACCTACTTAAAGCTCTACTCCCCTCTCGGATCCTAGTAGCGCTCTCACAACATTTCTCACCCTCTCGGGTTTTGTTGCAATACCAGATGACACTTAAATCTCAGACACAAAACAATATATAAATCAAAACAACACAGGAAACCAAGACAACACAAGAGAGGATTGGAAGGTTATATGGAATGCATTCAATCATAAACAAGTTCAATGCAGCAAGATGAAGCTCTCAAACACTCCTATGTCCAAGGCTTAAAAGTTTAGCCGAGTAAAGCCATTACAAACATCACACGGTCATCAAAATGGAAACCCATATCAGGAAATCTGAAATACAAAAGCTGAAAACACGAAGAGTTTGATGATGCTTCCTCCCAATCTCTCCTTCCTCATTGAAATATGAAATCAACCACACTAAAACCTCGCCTCCAATCTCTCTTCAGCTGGTTCTATTCTTTCTCTAAGCTCCAACGATGGCTGCCACTCTCCTCTCGGATGTGCCAACCCCTTTGCAAGGTTGTCTTCATGTGCTTTTATAGTCTAGTGGTCCTCCCTTGCCTTCTTGACACATGTCTCTTGACATTTCCTGCAAGAAATGCCTAGAAATATGGCAGGGGGAATCTTCTGGCAGGGATGGTTGAAGCTGTCTTATCTGTGCCTTGTCTGGTATCATTCAGGGTGTGAACTTCGTATCTGGAGGAGAGCTCCAGATGTGAATATGTCAGCACAGGCTACCATCAATTTCAGAAGACGCCAGGGTGTAAATTTGTTCCTCCCCAGGTCCCTGCAACCAAACAAGTATAAGATCACAAGAATCACCCCAAAAAACGTTCAGGGTGTGAAAATGACATATATCAAACAGGAAATTTAAGAAGTGCAGAAGTCATATAAAGAGATGATAATAGGCAACATAAAGACACCGATCCATGATAAAGTGTGACTTGACATATGGAATTCAGGGTCAAATTCCCTGTCATTGTATATCAGATAAAGGACAACTATTGGTGTCCAGAAAGTTGCTTGGTGATCTTCAAGTGTGATTCCGGATGCCCAACAAACATGGAGCTGCTAGTTGATGAGGGGGAATTATGGGTCTAGAGCATGAAATTCTGATAAACATGATGAAAATTTCATCATGATACTGAGATATAGATATTATCAACCTTTCATTAAACAATGTTTTACGATCTTTTTGGCAATCTAACCATTGGTGATAATGGATTCTTGCAGATAATTTATAAACTGAACAGTCATTTTTTTCTTCCAAAAAAAAAAAGAAAAGAACAACCGTTTCCCCTATTTCTTTCTTGAATAATTAGTTGATTATATAACTGGTGTTTTTGATAATGAACAAGCTAGATGCACCTAGTAAGACCTACTTTTGTTTTATTTGATAACAATTATATTTTCTTCTAATGGGTTATCCCTTTTATTAGCTACGTGGTAGGGCAGGAAGACAAGGTGATCTTGGATCAACAAGGTTTATGGTCAGGTACTATTCATTATTTAATCAGTCAAATATTACTTACAAAATAATATGAAATTAGTGAAAGGTATTTTGTTCTCCTGTGATCTGTTACTGTGCTCTAACCCTGAGTTATAAGGATTTAACTTTACCACCACCGGCCTTTCAAATGGGTTATGATAATTGTAAACATATTAATTAAGAGTTTGTTGAGCAGGATAGATGATATTTGTAAAGTATGAGGGGCTTGTGATTTTTGTATGCTTCTTTTTGCTTTATATTTAAATAATATATATTTCACATATTTAATACACTTGGATGACTAGTCTATTTCAGGATGCGAATCTTTAGTCATCCTGATACCCTTCAAAAAAATATATTATAGAAAGTGTCATTTGATTTGTTTTAGCTCCCTAAATATGTCTATTTCATGTTTAATCATGCAACTGCATGCAGCAACATTTACATGCATAACAACTGATTTAGACTTAAACTCACAGTGAAGGTTCCTTAAATCCTTTTGTTTTTTCTGAAGCATAAAAGGATGACTATGAGAAGCTAGTCATCCACATGCATTGTGTGTGAAAAAGTTTTTGGATGCACATATAGCCTGAAAGGAAAGTGTAGCGTGGCTTTAATACTGCGTCTGGTAGCGCGCTACACAGTCCTTGTTCCCATATATACATATATAAATCAAAGAAATGTGCAAGTACGGCCAAAGAAAATAAAGCCTTAGTGGTGGGAAACAAAAAATCACAAAACTTCACCCTCTCTATACAAGAATCTTGTATGTTTCCACAAAAATCTCTCCTCTCGAAAGATGGTATTGTTAATTCAAATCACCCAAAAGACCTGCTATTGGCATGCTCAAGGTCCTCTGTGATTGGGGACCTCGTGTCCTATTGGTGTGGAAAGTGTGCAAGAACGATCTCAGTGACTGTATGTTCACCACCCCTATCCTGTGCCAACTCTTCTGCTAACAGTACACTCAGGATAGGTGTCTGATGTTTTCTTGTCCCATAGAGAAGGCATGAGGTGTCTGACCTGAGTGCCCATCTCAAGCGATACACCCTAATGATGACTCTGCTCCATCTGATAAGCTAGACAAAGACGTTTAGTGGTGTATGGGTCTTCCATAGAATCTACAATCAGTGAGGAATCAGGGATCAATCTTTGAACTCGTGGGATGAGTTGGGTGTAAACCTTGCAGGCTGAGAATCGATTGGCAGATCACACTCAAACGTGCCGCCTGGAGTTGCCAGGGAAAAAACCAGAAATCCTCTCAATCAGGTCTGACAAACCACTGCGAACTCTAGACCTATCCTCAGGACTTAGGCAGATGCCAAGCCTCTGAGCCTGCTGAAAGTGCTGCCAATCTAGATAAAGGAATCTGCTAGGACGGTATCACAGATCTACTATGATCCCAGAATGAAAACTCCTTGCCATAAGGAAGGAGCCCCTCACCAGGGGCAATATTTTCGTCACTCCACCCTAAAAGGATTGAGTGACGTGGTCTAGTCTCCTGAGAACAATCCCGATCATAGTAGTCAAAGAAATCCCCATGCTTCTATTTTGGCTTTTGCTCTCTACAAATCTATTTCTGTTAATGATGAGTAGCCTGGATTGTGGAGAATTATGATGTCTAATAGTCATCACATGTTAGATTAGATCTGGCCACACAAGCTAGACATTAGTGATCAAATGCTAGGCTTAAATATGATCCTATTACTTCTTCTGGATAATCTTTTCCGATGATTGGATATAGGATCTTTATTTATAATAAAATAACCTGGAAAAATCTAAATATCTTATTTTCTGTAATTTCACGTGATAGATATGCTGAATTATGCTTGGATGAATTAGCTTGCAGGACGAAATGTTTCAGAAGTTCAACTTCGATACTGAGTGGGCTGTGAGGCTTATATCAAGGATAACAAATAATGAGGATATGCCAATTGAGGGTAATACTATTGTAAAACAGGTATTTTTAGTTCATTCATATTATTCTAAATATTCTTTTCTGCAACCAAGATAATATGTTCTTCTGATCACATCTGACCTTTACACATTTACTCACAGCTTTTGGCCCTTCAAATAAATGCGGAGAAATATTTCTTTGGAATTAGAAAAAGTCTCGTTGAGTTTGATGAGGTCCTAGAGGTAGATCTTTCTCAGTTGTTTTGGTTTGCTTCATAGTCTGTCTGTGTAGAAATGTTATCTAGATTCTGTTGTCACATTTTTTTTATGAAGACTATGTTAAAGTGTTTGTTGCCATAAGTAGAAAATTATACCTTAGTTTTGGACTCTTAAACTATGTAATCTTGCAGTCATTAAAGATGGTATGAGTTTTTATTGGCACAAAGCTATAAGTGAAAAAATGGCAGTCACTAACATCCTACAACTTCAACTTAATAGGATACATGTTTCTCAAGTATTAATTAGCTATATTATCGTCTCCCTAGTAAATCTGTTATAAGTTCATTTTCTGGTTTTTTCATATCTTTGTTATTGCTGATTCATCTTGAATGCATATGTAACTAGTCATTTCATGTATCAGACAAAATGCACAGACTTGTAACCATTGAAAGTTCTTCATATAGTTAATGTTAATGCGTTATGCAGATGCTGAACAAACTAATTGTCACCCACCTCTACACTTTTCATTGTGCTTACACTTGTACATTTTTGTATAGTTAGTATATACGGGTGACTAGCTCCTTGTCGTCTTTTTACTCTTTTTCTAAGCAGTTGGGTTATCTGGTACTGTAGTTTTGTTATTTTACTTAAAGAGATATTTGCTTGACTAGGTGCAACGAAAACACGTATACAACCTGAGGCAATTGATATTAACAGGTGACTCCAATAGCTGCTGTGAACAAATATTCCAGTAAGTTAGACATCCATGTGTCTCTACGTCTATTATGGTTATAATACGCTCTAATTGTTTTATTTAGATTGTCTATTCGAGTTCAATTTGGTATTAATTTCTACTGTTTGTGTCGAATATTTGTAATGAATCAAGAAGGTTTGGAGATTTATAGTTGTGGTTTAGTTTGATATGAATTAATTTAGATTGCAATTAAAAATATTAATTTGGAATATATCTTTCTTTGGTTTGTCTAGTACTTTAGGATACACTAAAATCAGACATGGTTTTCAGGTACATGCAAGCAGTAGTCGACGAACTTACTTTTGGAAATGTTGACCCAGATAAGGTACCAAATTGTCCATGAGCTAACAATCTTCTTCTACATATTCTCTTTGTTCTGAATGGATCCATCCTGTTCTTAAAGCACCCACGACAATGGAATTTGGGAAAGCTCTTGGATGAATTTGTTGGGCTTGGTGGAAACTTGTTGTCTGGTATATTTATATCTCATGATATTTTCATTGTACATAGCATCAGAACTTTCTAACAAGCATTACCATTTGGGTCACCAGAACCATTTGCGGAGATTAAGGAGGATGCTTTGTTTCTGTCACTTGAACAAGTTCATGGGATGCACACGGTGGATGTAGGTACCTTTTCCCTTCCAGACATGCCAGAACCACCAAATGCCTTCAGGGGAATTCGCAAGAAAGTCTCTTCTTTGAGGCGTTGGTTCAGTATCTGTACTGACGATACAACAAAGTAATCTTCTTTGTGGATTAGCTTAAAATATGTTTCCTTCTTCCAATTTGTGGTTGTGTGTGTCAATATGATCACTTTTATGTTAAAATAATTGTAGGAAGGGAAAATATCAGGGAACAATTAATCTTCTACGGAAGTATCTTGGAGATTTTCTGATAGCTTCTTATTTAGATGTGGTACAAGACTCTGGTTACGATGAGGCTTATATTCAGGAAATTGAGGTAACACAGTTTGAGTCTATTTCTTGTTGGCAAAATAATTTGTACCCTTTCCCACTGGATATCTTTCCCACTTGATTTTTTTTCTCTTTCGGCGAAACCCTTTTGATTTCTTTTTCTCCAAAGTACTGTCCTCGATCGGTTGATGGTCTTTGTATTCTTTCACATCCACGACGTGTCTATCTTAACAACCAGGTTTTGGTATAATTAAAATATTAAAAAGTTTTCTAAATATTTTCTATCCATGCTTTTTTAATTAAGAAATGAAATGCTCCTAGAAGTTTCAAGTGTATTATTTGTTCAATGTCAGATTATGCTATCTAATAATTCAAGTGATGTCTTGAAGGAAACAACTGATCATGTCTATTTGGCATTGGAGCTTAACATTCTCGATTTTCTGTTGGTAGAAATATATATATCCATATACGGCTACCTGCTTCATGTTCACTTCTTTGATTTGCTTGTTTCGATTTATACCATCCAAAGATTTGTGATTATGTCAATCTTATTTACTATGAATAAGTGCCTATTTTTATTTCACTGTTGATCTTTTTTATTGAATTTGTAACTGCATAACTCTACTTGGAAAATTTTAATTCTGTCAAACCTTGGATTTCAGAGAGAAGTGATTCTGAAGACTCTCGATGCTTTCTGGAAGGATCATTTGATAAATATGAACAGACTCAGTTCATCTGTAAGTTTCTAGAACTTCTAGTTTAGGTTTTTTAATTTTGCATTTGCTGTACCTTTTTAGCAGTCCAATTAACGACAGTATTCTATAATCTCCAATAGGTGAATGTTCGGAGTTTCGGACACAGGAATCCATTAGAAGAGTATAAAATAGATGGCTGCCGCTTTTTTATATCGATGCTCAGTGCAACACGAAGATTGACTATTGAATCATTACTGCATTATTGGTCATCACCTATGGAGTCAGAAGATCTATTTGTGCTTAATTCATCCTAATATGATATGTATGTGGTATTCTTCCATTTTGTTATGTCAACCACAACATCCTGCACCTCTTCTTTTCCTGATTTTATGATTCCTCTATATAACTAAAGAGATAACTCAATTTTGATAAAGTTGCCTGACTATTTTCATCCTACAGGAAAGTCACCTTTCGCCACGGCGACTCCAGTTCTGCAATGGGCATGACGAGCTAATACATGGATGAGTTTATATAGGTCAAATCCAATTCTGCTATGGCGCCACTTCAATTCTTCGATCATGTTACATCATATCCTGTAGAACATTCTGTTCAACGGAGCCATGGATGGGGTTTTCCTCTCAGGAACTGTTGTTTCATGTGCTGGGCTCTTATTTGATGATGGCCCTAAGGTAGTGATTTTTGAAGCGATGTAAAAAGCAAATGGTCTCCATTTTTACAAATTCTAGTGCTCACCCTTTATCAACTGCATATCCATTAATACAGTCTGCAAGACCCTTCTACATATGTATATCCACAGTTGCAGGCTTCAAATGACGTGCCGGTTTCAAATGATGGCCATCTTGTGAGAACAGTCAACTGAATTTTGGTATTACTTCTGTGTAGCAAATATTTATGTGCTTGTGGAGGGTGAAAATGTAGTACTATATGTTTGGCAAACTCCGTGTATTTGGTTCCCTGTCGTCGAACATTGATGTTGGTCAATGGTTGCACAGTGCAAGGTCACATTGAAGTCTGGGGAACGGGAAGACTTCTAATTTCTTCATGGTACTCAGTATTGCTTCATGTCTGAAAACAAGTAAAAATTTATGCCAAGTAGCTGGCAGTTTTTTTCTTTGATCATCAAGGGATTGTTGACCAACGTTAGGAGAACAGAGACGAGATCACATTTTGAACGTGAAAAAAAAAAGTGTAGTGCACTTGTACCTGTATAAGTGAATAATGATCAACATATTATCGCGTTATACTGAAAGTGTGCTACGCTCTTTTTGCCTCTGAATATTTCTGCAGCACTTTTTGACTGATTCATAATTCTCAGATAGATGATGAGTTCTAGTCTTTTAACTCTTTAAGTCTTCACCATTTGGGAAAGGAAAATGTACATATGACATTCTATAAGGATGCCAGCAATTAAGCACAATATCATTGCACTCGATTGAAAGGTTCATGATAAAAATTTCAACCCTCTGCAACTTGTCTTCGAGGACGACTTCAATTCATAAAACGAAAACAGAACAAAACAGGAAAACTTGAAATGGGAGAGAGATTTTCATTTCGTCGAGGTGTGTTATGTGCAGTATTTTTCCGGCAGGATGAATTGGAATTTGCCTTGATATGCTGCTAGATATGATGGCATGGCATGCTGTTCTGGTAATTATCTGTATCCGGTGGTAGTGGATCTCAGTGGTGGTTGGTGGTCGTAATCAAACTTTTATGGCCTGAAGCGTGGGCGGCTGCAACAGCTAACGCACTTCTCCATTCTAACAGTGTTAGGCCTAGTAAATCCTTCTAATAATCCCTTTTTATAGTCGGAATACAGAACGACACAAAGTAATCAAAATAAAAGCTCGAACACTGTGGTGATAATCGAAAAAAATATATTGATTAATTAATGGATTTTAATCTCCGAACTAGAACAGATGATCTTGAACGTTTCTTTTTCTTTTAAAAAAAGGATCGGTTTGCTAGTCTACTTCATTGGTAGGCCATGGAGCTCCACGCGAAATGCATCGGTGGTAGGGTTCAAAAGGAGATTTGACTCCTGGACTGGTCCAGTGTTATCCTTCTGTGTCAACATTGAAAAATGCCCGTGATGGATCACAGTTCAAACCAGGTGGAATGTAGAGTCCGTGAACTCACACATAGATACATACATGTCTCTGTACTTGATTGGAGCTTACTGTGGACGAAAATAATTTTCTTTTTGGGTAGGAACCCATCGTGTCGAAGGTTATTAGCACCTGACTAATTCGATGTTCGGACGGAAGCGGCGAAAGATAAATCTTGACCAAATTAATAACTTTGGAGCTCAAACTCGGGGCTACTAGCTCTCATTTCTTCAACTCGGGGCACAAATCCGCTATTCATCTGTGCCAACCGAACTTAATTGTGGACGAAAATAACTTGATGATAATGATTACACTTTATCCACAAGTGTGTCTAAATTTTTCGATATTCAAAATTATTAATATTTAATTAATTTACAGTTCAAATCAGGTTAGCGATTTCAGAATTCGAATTCGAAATTATTAACTCTCGTCAATTTTAATACACAATCTCGCTATTCAATTGTGTCAATCAAACTTAATTTGTGTGCTTTATTTGAGTAATCTTCTGATTCCTCAAGATTTGATATCATATAATCTAAATCAATATACATATCCAAATCGATGTACATATCCGGACAGACATCACATTTAATCCTGAATAAATGTAGCATATTTGAATTATTGAATGTGCATACATAGAAAACGGAATAACAAGAACTTTAATCCTGATTATGTTGTCACACTAATGCTCCCTCTTAGGTTGGTAAATGGGAATTATGAATGTCCACCTTAGAAGTGAGAACTGAAAGCGATCTCCACTAAGAGCCTTTGTAAACAACCCAGCCCATTGCGATCTGGATGACAAAACGCGTGTAGAAATGCCTATAGATTTGAAATGATTACAAATAAAAAGCAACAGTCAATATTTATATGTTTTACCCATTAATTCCCTAAAATGTGTAAAGTAAATTTGATTATAAGACATAAAGTTTCACCTGGAACAATGTGAAACCATGATGAGTGTAGCCAACTGTAATTTTTTTTTCCCAAGTTCCAACTTCAAAAAGAGCATATTGTTACGTTTTTAGTAGCATACTAAGACCGCGTTTGGAAGCTATTTTTTGGATGACTTTTTAGAAAGCATAACCATTTTTTCAATATTGTTTGATAAAAATTTTAAAAATGGCTTTCTTAGAAAGCTGGTATGAAAGCAACTTTTGATTTTTTTTTTAAAAAATGAAAATAAATTCATTCAGAAAAAACAAGCTTTGATCAAAGCTGACTGTCACAAGAAGCACAAAGCGGCCTAAAAGTAAAGATAAAACTGTGCCATCATCCAATTAGTTAAGTTATGAAATTTCGCCTTGTTCGGTCATACTACAAGCGCGGACGGATCCAGGAATATATAACAATAAAATATAAAAAAATTAGGAGGACTAATATTTAAACCTTAAATTTTTAAAAGTTAATCAAAATTATTTATCTACTATACTAATTAAATAATTATAATAATTTATTATTATTTATTTCATTTATTTATTATAATTACTAATATATACGTATATATATATTTTATATATCGAAAAATTGAGAAGGATCGAAACCTCCACATTATACGTGGGTCCGTCCTTAATTATAAATAATTAATTAAACATCACTGGCGACATTTTATTCATCTTTTTTTTCTATTATTATTATTATTATTATTATTATTATTATTATTATTATTATTATTGGTTGTAATAATTATCATTATCATTTTAATTGTGCCCAAATCATATATNCTCTCTCTCTCTCTCTCTCTCTCTCTCTCTCTCTCTCTCTCGTGCATCGCGTAGCATGCAAATTTTTATTCTGTAGTTAATTAGGTGTTGGTGGTGTTATAATCTTGTGAAGGTGTGATACGAGCCATGTGTTGGGGTCACTCCTTGCGTCCTCCCCTCTGCTCACGCTATCTTGGAACCACTGCACCCGCGCCAGCGCCGCCGCCTCCAGCTTTGTCGTCGAGGAATGCGATGGCGCGATCTACGTGGCCTTCTCCGGCTCCGCGCAAGTTCTGCCGCCGACGACGACGTCGGAGAGCGTTGGACTCGGCGCGGGATTCTTCAGTCTAGTTTCCATCGAGAGTGGACGCGGCGGGGAGCTCTTTCCCCAGTTGGCCGGAGGTGGCGGCGACGACAGCGAGCAGCCGGTGCAGGTCCTCGCCGGTGCTATGCATCTCTTTGTGAACTTGTATCACACTCAGGAATTCCAGGTATGTCCTATACAAAATCCAGATCTTGATTCACTATTCACAAAATGTTTTCATAAGAAAATAATTTGATCCATGTTCACTTGTACATAAATTATTGATATTTTTTTGTAAAGTGTGCAACACATTCATGTTTCTTATATATATAATAATAAAAAAATCTCCAAATATTTCTAAAAGCGGAAGGATTGGTTTGGTTAGAGCGATAGAATTTTTCTTTGAACGTTTAGAATGCACATTTCTAACATGCGATCAAAGATCAAATTCACTAGGAAATGAAATATTATGTACCCATAGATTTTGGATTGAAAGCATGAACAAAACCATTAAATTCGGTAACCGTGTTGCATAACCATCACCTGGTGCACACCGCATGGCATAAGCACTCGGTGTAATTGGCATAATTGCACATACCGCGGTTACACTCGTCTAGGTGCAATATTACTTGTGCATCTATGAGCCGCACAAGGTCCAGAAGAGCTGTTCTAAGTATAATCCTTCGTAGTGAGACACTATTCTTCAATCTTGTCATATTGCTCTTTTAGTGAGGACGCATGCAGTCAATTGAGCCCCGACTTATGCTACGAGTGCACTAGTGCATGATATATTTACTTCAACAACTAATATATCAGAATTAATTATACAAAACATCTTAGTTATTGTGCTTCATTTCGCATGTGTATGCTCCCATGTCTCAGGAGAGAGTGAACATCAAACATTTGAAGATTAACATTTCCATCAAGCATTTCAAGATTGGCTTCGACTACTGGATTAATTTTTCTTTAATCCAGAAGATAGTCTAGTAGACTTTAATCTAATGGATCATTACCTGAGTGTTTGAAGAATGAAGATCTACGCTTGCTGCTTGCAGCATGGATTCTTTATATGTAAGGCTTGGGCGAGACTCTATCCAGATCTCAAAGAATAACGAACTAGGAGGCCGACGGGCAAAGAAAGGGGGCGGGCCGGCTGGTCGGGGCCTTGGCGATACGTTCTTCTTTCCACTATGCAGATGTGACAACAAGTGATGTCCTGCTATATGCCGCTGTGACGTTAATGCTCAACTGATCAAAACCTGTTAATCCGGAACAAATTTTACATTAGATAGTTTGATTTGTAGACAATGCTAATGGGTTCTTTCCTTTTTACACCCTTCGCATCTAATCCTAAATTTTCAACATTCCGCTCTACAATTTTTTCATCATTTTTTTTTTCATTTCAATGTCTCCATTAGTAGACGTTTATGTTTTTCATCAACTTTTTTTTATGGCCAAACTGTCTCTCTCTTCTCTAAATGTGCCACTGCTAGCGAGCAAGCTTGCACACATCCGTGAGCTGGCCGTGATCTCATGGCGAGCTCCAAGCTCACTCTCATCGTCCATGACCTCTTGAGTCAGCAAGCTTATCGCAGTGGCCATGAGCAAGCTCCAAGCTCTCTCATGACGAGCTCGCCATCCTCGCAAGCTCACCGCTTGTCCATGAGCTTGCCAATGCGGCTGTTACTGAGCTCCGAGCTCGAGAGAGGAATGGAGGGTAGTTTGGTTAAAGAAGACTAAAAGTATCAGTTGCAATGTAATGAGGGTTGACAAAAGGACAAACTGAAAATTTAAAAAATTAAGGTTTGATGCAAAAATCCATTATATTTCAGGAGGTGTACAAGAAAATATTCCTATGTTAATTGCATGTTAATATGCATTGACAAGAGGAGATCAATACTGATCCTACTTTATTTATCTTTGGCGTTTTAGATGCTTGTAGCTGAAACCAAAGGCAAAGCAGTGATATTTACAGGCCATTCTATTGGAGGTTGCCTCGCATCCCTTGTGGCCCTTTACTTCCTTTGCTCGTCTTCAAGGTCTACTTCTCCATCGCCGGCTTCTCTTTTGTGCATCACATTTGGAAGTCCATTAATTGGCAATCACCAATTATCTGAAGCAGTACTTAGGGAGAGGTGGAGTGGTAAGTTCTGCCATGTTGTTGCACAGCATGACATCATGCCCAGGCTCCTCTTCTGCCCTCTTGACTCAATCCCTCCCCAGTTCATGATGTTGATAACCAACTTGATGCAATCCTGGAAATACAGCGTGAGATATCCTCAGTTCTCAAGGAGTAGATTGCAGATGTCTGATAAGCAGAAATCAGAACTGTCTCAATACATTTCAATCAATGTAAGTGCAGCAGCATCAGAAGTATGGTCATACCGACCATTCGGAAACTATGCTTTATGCTCTGCTGAAGGTGCAGTATGCATCAGTGACCCAGTTGTCATAGTAAGAATGCTGTACTTGACATTTGTGACATGTTCAGAAAGTCTTAACTTTGAGGAGGATCACCTCTCTTATGGTGATCTTGTAACAAAGATCTCACATAATTTACTCTTAAAGAAGCGGAACACTCATGAAGAGGAGATGCAAAAATTTCAATATAGTTCCGGAGTTTCATTTGCTATAGAAGCATCAGGGATTCAGATGAAGGTATTGTACAACTCCAATATTTCTAATCAGTGTCTGTTTCTTTCTGATTCTACAATTTAGCATGAAACACACAAAATAAACTTTAGGCAACAAGGGTGCAATATTTTGTTAACTTCAAATTCTTGGTTTTTCTTGTGTTCTTATGTAGAGGTAAGAGTTCCGAATTGAGTCTTAATTTGTGAATAGATCTCCTTTTATGAATAACTTGGATGGCTAACAGGACATGCATGCAATGGAGGCTATGGAGTGCTTTGAGATGTCAAACAAAATGTGCCATCATCCCAATTTGAAGTGTGCCAGTCTAGCTGTGAAGCTTGGTAAAGTGACACCATTTCGTGCACAGATCGAATGGTATAAGGCACTGTGTGACGACGATATGGGCTACTATGACTGTTTCAAGCTGAGAAGATCTCCTAAAAGGGATGGAAAAGTTAACATGAACAGAATTAGACTAGCTCATTTCTGGAATGATCTAATCAGCATGCTTCAGAATAATGAACTGCCCCATGACATCCACAGGCGAAACAAGTGGGTGAATGCGGCACACTTCTATAAGCTCCTAGTGGAGCCACTGGACATTGCAGAATACTATAGGCTCCAGTTGCACAAGAGGCAGGGCCACTATCTCACTCATGGTAGGCCAAGGAGATATGAATTGTTCGACAGGTGGTGGTTAAATGGAAAGGGCTTCCTTGACAAGAGTAACCCGAAAAGGAGCAAGTATGCAGGATTAACACAGGATTCATGTTTTTGGGCCAAGGTAGAAGAGGCAAGAGATTGGCTGGAGAATGCTAGGACTGAGACTGATCCTATAAAGCTGGAAGAACTTCACGAGTCCTTGAGTAGATTTGAGAGCTATGCAAAACAAATGATTGAGAGGAAGGAAGTTTCAAAGGATGTCTTGGCTCCACAATCAAGCTATAGCATATTGTCGGATCAATGGAAGGAACTTCAGTGGAAACATGTTTTCAGATGTCATCTGAATTCTATGCAACAATGATCCTTTGTTTTCCTGTTTTGAAGCAAAACTGACTGGTAGTAGTTTGTGGAATAGAATGCTGTAGTATGATAAAACAAGAGGTCTATGACGGTCAAGATCTCGTGTCACCTGCATGAAGGACTGTAAATTACTTCAATAGTTCAGCTACTGAGGTTGTTTTATGCTTCTTTTTTCCTGTAAGTTTTTCTGATGATTAAAGAGCGGCTATCAAAACTAATTAGCAGGGACCATTTCAGCACATAGGTGTCCTATCCTTGAAGGTGTGTGGTACTATCTGGACATTTGTTACTGAATGCAGTTATGCACATCATCAATGACTCCATCCAACTACCTTAATTAAATGCCATACTCCCTCAACCATAAAGCCACGAACATTCAAGTATTGCAACCAAAACATCGAAAAATTGTATCTATGTTCCAGTATTATACCATGCTAGCAACATTTGTTACAGATGCAGGAATCAGTAGCATATATGACAGTAGTGTTTTAAAATTAGCATTTTGTTCCATGAAGCTACCTGATAATGTGACATACATTACAATTGCACCAAGGAAAGCAGGAAAAAGAAACTTACAAATGCGAGTTACTGACATGGCTCAGCTCCATCAAGAGGCCAAGAAAGACCCATCAATAGGTGGGTTGACAGGATCGAAATGGTACTCTAGCCAACCTTCAGTGGTCCTTTCTGTGCCCGCAGAACATCAATGAGTGGGCATGACAGGCCTGTAAATCAAGTTGCAGCTCCATGATCTCCTCCTCACAATAACCCTTTCCCATCATCTGCCTGCCTGCCAATTTGGGAGCTCAGTTCTGACCAGTCTAGCCAGGGATCGCATGGGATTCATGTGGAGCTACCAGAAACTGCGGGTAGATGACAGAAAATCGACAAAATGGAAGCCCATATGCATGGATCAGCATGCGCCCACTTGAGAAATGAGAGCTCCGTTACAGCTCTTGCATCAGGCAATTTGAGAGTTTCTGTACAGGCAATCTAGTCCCATATTGCAATCTGATGATCGTACTCACACCGAGCTAACCAGAAAGCCATTGCAGCACAACACTGCCAGAATCTTGCAAGTGGGGGCTTTTCCTTTAGCATCATGTCGACATCCTAAGAACGTTATTTCCATTTGCAAACAGCGGCCCGGAAAGCATGCCAACTTGAGAGAACAGTGACCAGTGCTGTAGTGATCAATCTCCAAATTATTCTGTGAAGGTCCTTCATCTTTAAACCGCATTTTAAGGTTCGAGACATGTATCTATCAAGGACCATATGGATGGCCCCCAAAACATCAATTATTAAACTTTCACCAAACTCTATTTAAAGTCAATCTAATACAAATTAAACGCTCACTCATTCAATTGTGAAACGGTTGTCCATCTACGGAATCGGATATATCAAAAAAATTAGATTGAATTGGTTTGAACTCCAAAAAATTGGTTCGACCACTGAATTTAGTTCATTCCGTGTTTTTTTTTTAATTTGGGGAAAGTCCCAGAAAAATAAACTAGAGGAAAAAATGGGAAACGATAAATGCTACTTATGAGAGCAAAATAAAAGAAAAAGGAAAATAATTATAAAAAAAGCAAGAGTAAAATATGAGACAAAAGGAAATAAATATCCAAACAGGAAGATATAGAAAGATAAAATGATGGAAAAAAATATGTAACCTGGATAAAAAGAAAAATGAAATAATTATAAAAATCTTTTTTCAATAAATAAGAAAATGTTGGTTATTAAATATGAGAAAGTAGAAATATTTATTAAATACGAAAACTTGAAGAGGAATGTAGAAGAAAATGATGAGAAAGTAGAAAGCAAAACTGAAATAAACAGGATATTATTAAAAAATAAAAAAGAAGGAGAAAATAGAAATATGTAGCCTTTATAAATTAAACAAAAAATATTATAAACAACAACATATTTAAAAAGCAAATTTAATAATTTAATTTAATATGTTGTGTTACTTAGACGAGCTATTTATTTACTATAAATATATTGTATCATTTTTTGAAAATAAAATATATAACATTATTTTTTTATAAGATATGGTTCAATCAATTAGAAATCGATAAATCGATGTGTACAATCAATTCGACTTTCGATCTAATTTTTTAAACATTAATTATTTATAGAGTTTAACGGAGGTGAAACATCTCTTGAGGTGTTTTATCGTGAAACACGCATATGATCAATCGACCATTTTTAAATATATGTATATATATGAGAAAAAATATAGCGCATTCAGAAAGTAACAATATTTTTTTATAATTTTTTTTACAAAAAATATCGTTACTTGTATAAGTGTGTTTTATATATATTCCACGCATCCCGGCATTATCGTAAAAATATGAAATCTGTGAACAAGCCTGAACATAGACATTGAATAGAGACGTCAATGCACCACTTCTCTGTGTAGGATACAAGAAAGATGTAGATTTTACAGTAATGGTATTTGGATGCACTCATGATCATAGAAAACGACGTCCTAGAAAGGGATGCATCAAATTGAGAGAGCGAGAGAGAGATGGGGAGTCCTTTTCACTTCTTTCACCTGTTTTTCATGGCCGCTTGGAGAGGAGTGCTGAGTCGTAAGAGGCTGTAAAGTGAGTAAAAGAGCAGGCAGGGTCTTACTCTTTTTCTATGTGCGTAAAAGAACGTGACCGCTGCTCTAGTCAAGCAAACAAGGGATTTCCGCTCAATGTTGGAACACTTTATTTTCTTACTAAGGGCGTGTTTGGAAATGACGTAAAAATAAAGTATTTAACGATTACGTTATTTTATTTTATTTTACAGAAAAAGTTTGCAGCTAAACGTTTGGATGAAATTTTGATCGAATGAAAATAGGATGTATTAACCTAATTACGTCGTAGAAAAATTATTAGCTTCAATCTACGTAAATTTTTTTTCAACGACGTTGCACGAGACGAAGAGAAAAAAAAAATGAATGGTTGACTCTTCTAAACAAATGTGTGGGACCCATACACTATTATTATTAAGATAAACAAAATTTAGATTGTGTAAATTTATATCGGTGGAAAATTAATTATTATATTATATTATAATATAATATTCTATTATATTGTAATGATTTTTAAAATGTTTAATAAAGATAATTTTGACAAATATCTTTGCATTAATTTCAAAAATTTATCACTTTACAGCTAAACTATATCCAAACATCTTATAGAATTTTTTAACAAAAAATAAATCGACTAAAAATAAGTTATTATAGCAATTTAAATCTTTGTAAAATTTTACAAAACATCCAGACATGACCTAATTTGATTCGTTATGGACGGATGAAACATGCAATAAAAAATTGGATCATTTAGTATTTCACTACAAGAAAATTTTATATTTGGGGCGGTTTAAACTCTCTCAAATATGTGTAGATCGTCTTAAATTCGTCATTTGAGACGGTCAAGCGGCCAAAAGCGATCGGTCATAGAAACGCTGATTGCAAATGAAGTTGGGACGGTTTGACGAGACCGCCCCATCTGGGGCGCGGTCGAGAGGGCGGCCCGACCGCCCTCCTATGAAATATGGGGCGGTCTTGGACCGCCCCATTTGAGAGGGTCTCCAAGACCGCTCCAAATTTTTAAAAAATTAAAAAAGTATATATTTACATAATCACAGTCTCAAAATTACACAATATATATAATTATACGAAGTGTCAATCAAACAGACAATATAACAATCACAAATATTTCACAATGCAGTTTTATACCAAATTGTGTTGTTAGTTTGCCGTCCTCGTCGTTCTTCTCCCCTCCTCGCTCTCCTCGTCCTTTTTCTCCCTTTCTCGTCGTTCTCCTTTCATTCTCATTGTCATCATCGTTTGTCCACTACAAAAAAAATCAATGTTAAAGACATTTGCAAACGTTGTTAAAAAGATAAGTATCAATTGATATAACTTGCAAGTTATACAAATCACTCATAGTCATCGCGTCGTTCTTCTTCTAATCCTCCTATTTCTCCTCTCTTCCACTAAAAAAATATGCACAAGATTAAATTATGCAACTTTTAAAGTAGATAGAAATTTAACATTCTTATCAAAATATCGTCATCCTCCTCCTCCTCCTCGAGCTCGTTGAATTGTTGAGGATTTTGTTTCTTCATAAACTTCATAAGTTGAAGATGACTTCTCTCAATGTTTCGCATTCTCAATTGCATTTTTTTCTGATTTCTCCTTTTGTCGCAACTAATGTTGATTTTCTCGTAATTGTTCTTGATTCTCTAGCAGTTGTTGCAGATTCTCTTGTAGTTGATGTTGATGAGACTCTATCTTCTGTTCCAAATGATGATTCTGACTAATTTCGCGGGAGGATGAAAAATCAGCATAACCACTAGAAGATCCACAATCATAAGCACGCCCTTTGTTGATGCTAACATGATCAACTCAAAGATCTCTGTTACTCTTTGGAGTTTCTCCATTTTGAGTACACTGAGTCAAATACTCTGCTTCTTTAGCTTTGAACTCTTCCGTAAAAAATAACTAATTAGAAAAAAGTTTAAAACAAATTTATAAGAAATGCAAGAGTTTTTAAAATTTTTTTAAGATATGTCTTCTTGGCAAATTCAGAACTCCATGTGTCGTCATTCTTCATGTGGATTATAAAAAATATTTCATCCTCAGTAGGTGGTCTCCTCAGATCCTCTCCTGAAAAAAGAGAATTATTATAAATTAAAAGTTATAATAAACTCAAAAGCAAATCAAATTGATAAAATTTAAAATTTATCTTATCATCTTTTTTGAGCGCTCTATTCACTAGATCATTTTGAGAAATCGATTTGAAATTTCAATCAAAATTCTCCTCACCTACCAGGCACGGAGAAAAATGTAAAATTTTAAGAATACCGAAATGTTGTGAGATCTTTGGCGACCTCTTTCAATAAAACGAGAATTAATTTTGATCAAACTAAATTATTTAAAATTTGTTTGCTGAAATAATTTCTTTTTAGAGGTGGGATAGTCGTCTTCTTTCAGTTTAATAGATCTGTTTAGCAGAAAAATGGATATTTCTGTTGAATCTAGGATCCCGAGAGTGTTTTGATGATCACAAATTTGTAAGGGAACTTAGTCTATACTGATGA
>LTAE01000099.1:89243-121573 GCA_001647135.1 Pontederia paniculata | reverse complement strand
GAGAGAGAAGAAATTATGAGGTGATGGGAGGGGTTGGGTCCTATTTATAGGAAAGAAAATTCATTCCCTAGATGGAGTTTGAATGCAATTAAAATTCTGACTTTGTATGTAATTATAATTCTATAAGATAATCTTTCATGTGATTAGAATTTCTTTAAAAATAATTAACATATGATTACAATTTGACTTCAATTCAAATTCTTTTCCTAATCTTAACCAACTATATCTTTCCTTATCTTATCATCTCCCCTTTATTTTATTTTATTTTATTTTATTTTTTAAAAATCTGAGATATTACACTAACAATGAGTATTTTTAGAATAATACAAATGAGGATTTTCTTTCTTATTGCAAAGGAAGCCTAAAAGAAAAGATAAATTAAAAAATAAAGGAGTATATAAAGTTTATTTGTGAAAATTATCACCAATTTTTTATTCTATCAATTGAAAAGTAATTCAATAAGTTATAATGTAAAAATTTTACTTAGACTAAGACACTGTTTGATAGAATATTAAAATAAAATCTAAAAAGTGTGTAGTGTGTTTTACTACATAAGTTATATGTTAAGAATAAATAATAATGAATGTTTGATGTTTCATTTTTTGAATCACTTAAAAGGTACACATCTATGATTAACTATTAATAGTTTAAATTTATTTGTAGATATACTTTGAAGATCTTTTATTATTAATTATTATTTGTGTGATATACTTATTCTCTATCATTTTATTTGTTATATATTTTAATAATTATAAATCTTATAGTTTGAAAAAGGCACCCACAAATAAATTGTTAATATGATAAAATAAAAAAAATATGCTTTATTATTATATTCATTAATATTAAATTAGTTAAAATAAAAATCAACATGGATATATATGATAATTTAAATACTTATTTATATTTATTTTAATTATTTTACATTCATTAATATTTATAAAAAATAATAATTAAATTCGTTTAAATTTAATTTTTATGTATTAATTATTATGCACTAATTGAATCACTATCTAATGTTCAAACTATTAGTATATGCAAAACAGACTTTAAGAGCATAAGGTGAATAATAGTGAGTGAGCAAACTGAGAACTCTAAAAAGAATGAAACTAAACCTTTAATTTGAATTTAAAAGTCATGGTTTTGAAAATTTATATTATTAATCTAATTAGTTGACTTTTTTAAAAAATATTTATTTTCATTATATTAATCTACGTTAGTACCAACTATCAAATTTATCAATAATGTGTATTATCATGTTTACTAAATATAAGTAATTTAAGTGATAATTCAGATTATCATATTTACTTATATAAATATTACTAAATAATATATATCATTTTATTAAAAATATTCTTTATAAATATTATTAACTTTAATTTTTTTATAGAATTAAAATTTATCAACTTAAATTATAAACTCATAAATTAATGTACTTAAGTAATTAATACCCTTCAAATTAAAATAATAAGAAAATGATATTTATAATTAATCATAATAATAGTTTAAAAAAATGTTAGTATAATTAATAATTAGTGCTATATTTTTCATAATATGACATAGTAATATAATATTATATAATTATTATTTAAATTATATTTATTATGGCCATTAATTTATAATAATAACAATAATATTTATATTATTATTATATGATAATTTATTTATTGTGTTATATTTTATTTATGAAAGATTTAGAAGGGTGAATATGAAAACTAAACATCAATAAAATTATTTGAGCATAATCTAGTTTGTATAGTTAGGTAATTTAAATACGAATTAAAATAAATAAATAATGTAATATGATGGATCTAGATAATTTTAAATTTAAAGTATCAATAATGTAGAAAAAATAATGGAAAGAAAATGCCTTCTCAATATTTTTTGACACTAATGTTCAATACAAAAATAGAAACTCTCTCGCTCCAATATAAATTTATTAAAGTGAAAAACTTTATTGTGATAGATAATTGTAAATTTAAAGTATAAAGATTAACGTAAGAAAAATGCCTCCTTACGCGAGTGCTCAATACAAAAATAAAAACTCTCTCCAACATAAATTTATTAAGTGAAGAACTTTATTGTGATAGATATTGATTGATTGACATATGAAATCCCATAGAGAAAATTAATCATATATTAAAGTAGTTTACAAATATAAATGTCCTTATTATATAAAAAGTCAGTTTACCTCTATGAGATCATAAGAAAAGGAAACCTATTTTTTTTTCTTCCTTTTTAGAAGATTTCTCATTATATCTTCATTAGTTTCGTCAATTCAAAATTATCTTCATCAAGTATAAGGGATCGACAGTAACCTCTAAAACAGCATTTTATTCTAAATAAATATTGTTTTAATATGCTTTTGATATTTCAATTATTTTGTCTTATTTATTTTAATTTATATAATATGCTCAGTATATCCTTGCACTAATAAGAATATGCTCTGTATATAAGCATGAGCTGGGAGCACGTGACCATTTACAGTGCCTCTTGGATCCATTACGCCAAAAAAATAGGAAAAAAAGGGGACAAAGATCTGAATCCTACTTCCATTGCACGCTCAAAATAAATAACAAAATTATTTGAAACTAATTAATTATTTCTGGTTTTGGCGAAAGTACGCATAAATTAGCGCAGGCATGACACCGTTGCTGTCACTCCGAATCAATGTGGATTCTTGTTCTTATATAATTACATAATATATATAACTTATGGCTAATTGACCTCTTTTATTTTAAAAAAAAAATCATGTAAATGTTTAGATGTTCAAGAGTTAATTTAAGACATTTAAATATTATATATAAGGGGCTATACCGTTTGTGTATATTATACAAAAGCCAAAGGGATTTCATGTAATACCTTTTTTTTACATTTTTTTTGGAATAAATCAGTTATTTGAACTATGTTAGTGTAAATGCTCTCAACTATATACATAGAATTATTAAACTTCTGCAGATTAAGACATAAATAAATATTTGCATACATTTTAATAGGACATAACTACCATTCGAGAAAAGACAGAACATAATAATATAATTGTCAAACATTTTTCACGGTATTTAAGACTATTAATCTTAAATAATTTGTGTTATTTCGAATTATATATTTAATTTCGATGATTGAGACTCACAACAAAAAAATTTTGAACTCGAATTCGAAATATCTCAATCCCCATTAATCGATATTATCAATAAATTTATTAAATACTTATTAGAACAAATTTACGAGAGCAACCATGCCTATATCTATCAATATTATAAAACTTTTAATATTTGAATATTAATTATTGAGATATAACTCAATATTTTTTTTTCAAATATTGAGATGAATGATGTTGGTGAAAAAAAAAATCAAAATCCATGGTTTAGATTTGTGCCGTATATCTGCACTATATATTTATATTTTATGAAACGATACAAAAATAGTTAACATGATATAAATAGTATTTTCCGAATAAAAAATATGAACCACTATTTATTAAAATTTGGACAAAGATTGAAAGGAAAACAGCCTTTTATTCCAATTAAGGCATCCCAAAACGATCTTACAAAAGTTATTGCTTTTGCTCTATCTCTCTCCTCCCTTCCTTTCCCCCTTCTCTCTCTCTCTCTCTCTCTCACCTCCCTGTTCTCCTTTCCTAACAGGGGGAGAAGAAAGAGAGGGAAGTAGCAGATATTACACAGCGTTATATTTTGGATCTACCGAATCATTCTGTATCTTGAAATATTCTTAACAATGGCGACGTACCAAGAACAGCAACAGCAACCAGAGCAGATTGAGAAGAGCAGGCGGTACATTACGTCGGAGGAGCTCGGCAAGCACAATGTGGCGTCAGATCTGTGGATCTCCATCCAGGGAAAGGTCTACGACGTCACCGGATGGACCAAGGACCACCCCGGCGGTGACCTTCCCCTCCTCCACCTCGCCGGCCAGGACGTCACCGATGCCTTCGTCGCCTACCACCCGCCGACCGCCTGGTCCTACCTCGACCGCTTCTACATCGGGCACCTCGCCGACTACCGCGTCTCCGATGTATCCCGCGACTACCGCCGCCTCCTCGGCGACTTCGCCAAGTCCGGACTTTTCGATGACAAGGGTCGCATCGCCCCCATCACCCTCTTCTCCATGGCCCTTCTCTTCGTCGCTGCCGTTTGCGGTGTCTTCTTCTCGGACAGCCCCCTCGTCCACCTCGCCTCCGGCGGCATGATGGGCTTCCTCTGGATCCAGTCCGGCTGGATGGGCCACGATTCCGGCCACTACAAGATCGTCCGGGATTCCGGAATCAACCGGTTGATTCAGGTCCTTTGCGGGAATTGCCTCACCGGCATCAGCATCGCCTGGTGGAAGCGCAACCACAACGCCCACCACATAGCTTGCAACAGCCTCGAATTCGACCCGGACCTCCAGCACATGCCGCTGTTCGCCGTCTCTGCCAAGCTCTTCGGTTCGCTCAAGTCCTACTTCTACGATCGCAAGATGAACTTCGACGCTGTGGCCAGGTTTCTCGTCAGCTACCAGCACTTGACGTTCTACCCGGTAATGTGCTTCGCCAGGATCAACCTCTTCGCGCAGTCCATACTGCTGCTGCTATCGAAGAAACAGGTGCCGAACAGGCTGCAGGAGATCGCCGGCGTGGCCGTGTTCTGGATCTGGTTCCCGCTGTTCGTCTCCTGCTTGCCCAATTGGTGGGAAAGGATCATGTTCATCGTCGCCAGCTTCTCGGTCACCGGCATTCAGCACGTCCAGTTCTGCCTAAACCACTTCTCGTCCAGCGTCTACGTCGGAAAGCCGCGCGGCAACGACTGGTTCGAGAAGCAGACCGTCGGGACGCTGGACATCTCCTGCTCGCCATGGATGGATTGGTTCCACGGCGGGCTCCAGTTCCAGGTCGAGCACCACCTCTTCCCCCGCCTGCCGAGGTGCCACCTCCGGAAGATTTCACCATTCGTGAGGGAGCTCTGCAAGAAGCACAAGCTGCCATACTCGACTGCGTCATTCTGGGGGGCCAACGTGTTAACCTTCAATACTCTGAGGACCGCCGCATTGCAAGCTCGGGACCTGACGAGCCCAGTGCCAAAGAACTTGGTCTGGGAGGCTGTGAACACCCACGGATGAAGGCCTCAAGTTCCTGGTCGTCTCCTTAGCCGCCGGTACTGAACTCGCTCACTGCTTTCTCTGAGAAAATTTTGTGTTAGCTTGTAATATCTTGCTGTTTACACTAAATTTGTCTCCATTACATCTGTCATCTTCGGTTTCTTTTGTTTTGGGCGAAAAATTTATGGTCTGATAGGGGAGTCTGAGGTCCTGATTTATCAAATAATATCTTATGTATATGTAATTGAAATTTCATGCTCTCGTCTCTGTACCAAGTTTAATTAGTACTCTCTGTTTCATGCAGGAATCTTGTTGTGGTTCTATGTATTGTTCATTGTACCCATGGTGTTTATTTGATCGCACAGTTAATGCCTGCCGTCATTGTTTCTGTAGTACCTACATAGCCATATTTTCCAAACAATGTCTTTATTTTTGCCAATGTTTAATTTGTTAGTGTGCTTCCCCACCACAAGCTACAATTTTGTGGGGGAAACTTTGTTACTGTTAGGCACATTTCTTTTGCAGCTAAAGAGGAGCATAACTTTAGATGCAATTACTCTCAGAATTCCTAACCTTCAGTTGCTGGAGCCCTTACAAAGAAAGTCTGTTGCATTTTGGTTGATAGTTAGTATTTATTCAATGTTAGTTTCTGATTTCTGCATATGCTATTTTGAATGCTGTTTGAATGGTAGCCTCCACATTATTTGCGACATTTTCTCATGTTTGGTCAGTTTTCTGGGCATGTTGTTTGGTAGAGAAGAGAACAAGGTTCCTTGTCCAGTCCTTTGGGTGTGGCAGAGGATGAATGACGATAAACTTAATAGAACAAAAGAAGCTGATGTGTTCCAACATGATTTCATTTGTCTTACATGCTTTGTTTATATAATATTCACAGGAGTTCTGAGAGGCGAGATAACTGAATCTCGTTACAACAGATTAGGTGCTCTGCTCACGTTGGCTTAATATTAGGAAGAGCGAGTCTTTCGTTAGAATAAGTCTTTTGATTTTGTGTTATCCTGATACTCCCCCCACAAGCTGATGATGGTCTTGAGCATAATCGAAGCTTGTCGTGAAGAAAGACAAAGCGACTGTCGGAGAGAGGTTTTGTCATGATGTCCGCTAGTTGATCATGTGTGGAGATAAACTGTACTCCAAGACGTTTGTTGGACACCTCTTCACGTACAAAATGAAAGTCAATCTCAATATGCTTCATTCGAGCGTGGAACACCGGATTGACGGAGAGATATGTCGCTCCTATATTGTCACACCATAATACAAGGGATGACAAATTAAGAACTCCAAGTTCCTTTAGTAAGGAGCGTAGCCAAATCAATTCTGCAGTTGCATTTGCCAAGGCTTTATGCTCTGATTCCATAATAGAACAAAAGAAGCTGATGTGTTCCAACATGATTTCATTTGTCTTACATGCTTTGTTTATATAATATTCACAGGAGTTCTGAGAGGCGAGATAACTGAATCTCGTTACAACAGATTAGGTGCTCTGCTCACGTTGGCTTAATATTAGGAAGAGCGAGTCTTTCGTTAGAATAAGTCTTTTGATTTTGTGTTATCCTGATACTCCCCCCACAAGCTGATGATGGTCTTGAGCATAATCGAAGCTTGTCGTGAAGAAAGACAAAGCGACTGTCGGAGAGAGGTTTTGTCATGATGTCCGCTAGTTGATCATGTGTGGAGATAAACTGTACTCCAAGACGTTTGTTGGACACCTCTTCACGTACAAAATGAAAGTCAATCTCAATATGCTTCATTCGAGCGTGGAACACCGGATTGACGGAGAGATATGTCGCTCCTATATTGTCACACCATAATACAAGGGATGACAAATTAAGAACTCCAAGTTCCTTTAGTAAGGAGCGTAGCCAAATCAATTCTGCAGTTGCATTTGCCAAGGCTTTATGCTCTGATTCCATAATAGAACAAAAGAAGTTGATGTGTTCCAACATGATTTCATTTGTCTTACATGCTTTGTTTATATAATATTCACAGGAGTTCTGAGAGGCGAGATAACTGAATCTCGTTACAACAGATTAGGTGCTCTGCTCACGTTGGCTTAATATTAGGAAGAGCGAGTCTTTCGTTAGAATAAGTCTTTTGATTTTGTGTTATCCTGATACTCCCCCACAAGCTGATGATGGTCTTGAGCATAATCGAAGCTTGTCGCGAAGAAAGACAAACCGACTGCCGGAGAGAGGCTTTGTCATGATGTCCGCTAGTTGATCATGAGTGGAGATAAACTGTACTGCAAGACGTTTGTTGGACACCTCTTCACGTACAAAATGAAAGACGATCTCAATATACTTCATTCGAGCGTGGAACACTCGATTGACGGAGAGATATGTCGCTCCTATATTGTCACACCATAATACAAGGGATGACAATTTAAGAACTCCAAGTTCCTTTAGTAAGGAACGCAGCCAAATCAATTCTGCAGTTGCATTTGCCAAGGCTTTATGCTCTGATTCCATAATAGAACAAAAGAAGCTGATGTGTTCCAACATGATTTCATTTGTCTTACATGCTTTGTTTATATAATATTCACAGGAGTTCTGAGAGGCGAGATAACTGAATCTCGTTACAACAGATTAGGTGCTCTGCTCACGTTGGCTTAATATTAGGAAGAGCAAGTCTTTCGTTAGAAAAAGTCTTTTGATTTTGTGTTATCCTGATAAAACTTACATCATTGCAATGTACAATAAATTGCACTCTATGTTCAGAACGATAACTTAAGACTGAAGTTAAGTTACTTTTTGAGGTATGCATGGAACATAATAAACTGAATACCATACATATGAGTTTTATCTATTTTTTTCTGTGAGAATAAATCTGTCCAGGATATTCTCTCGTTTCTTTTTGGGTTTGGTCCTCTCATTTTTCAAAATATGTCTTGTGTGCACCTTTGCAAGAAGGGCATGCATAAATTCTGAATTCATGCTTTTTTTAGATACTTTGATCCATGATAATAGGTCAGGGAAAAAAGAAAGTATTTGTTTTGCTCATAAGTGCACAATTTTGCTGGCTTTGGCAAGATGATGTATCATTTTGAGCTTGCTTGCAAGGAGACGTCTGAAAAACAGTCCTTGTTATGTCTGGTTACCTCTTCAGGTATAAAGTTCAGCAACCAGTCCGCCAACTGCTGGTCAGTCCTCGAGAAAAAAAAGGACTGCTGTTCAGTCAGCTCGGATACTAAAACCAACGTCGGCCTTCGAACCACAGGATCTGAAGTGGATGTGTGATGCTTGCATTTTTTGGGTGGTCATTGTGATGCTTGCTTTTTAATTTTCTCGTTCCCCTCTGCTCCATCCAAATAATAGGAAAACGAGTCCCTCATATCATTCTAATTTCTTTGGTGTTCTATACAACTTCACAGAAACAAGTTGTTTTCATTATTCTGATGGTATTAACTTTTACATCGATAAGTTCTGATGGTATTAACTTGGGACAAGCTATTGAAACTTCTATTACCCAGGTTCCAATGGTATGTTTTATGTTAGAAACTTGATCTAGCAAAAAGAAAAAAAAGATATAGCAGGGGAATTGTTCCTAATACGTAGTATGTTAACTTTAACTGCAATCTTTTTTCACTTCTCCTGCAGCGAGTTCATGGCTTTTAGATTCTCCAGTAGAGACGGTAATACTTGAGAAGGGAGTAGTATAAAATTAGTTTCCCACAAGTAAAAGGCGTGTCATGTTCACCTTCTCAATATTCAAGCTGCTAGAAGCTGTTGTGTCCTCCAGTAGTTCTTGATTTCTACATGTGATTCTGCCTGGTGCAATCATATTTGTATGACTGGACTAATCCATGACATGAGTATCGAAACTTATAATTTTGTATCCTAGATTTCATTTCTGAAATCTAACTGCCAAAGATTGTTCTTCTAGTCAGGAACTCATATCTCACTGTTATGCTAGTGTGCAAGCTTTTTTTCTCGTTTAACTACTGGTTGCTGTATTGACATTGTTCATTTTTCATGAACACTTCAGAAATAAGGTCAGACATAAACTCCAGAAATCCTTGATGTAGTAAAAATCATCAGCAGACAACAGTCACTGTGCAGAGATCTTATGCTAGTGGTGGTGATTCTTTGAGTTATATGCAAAATGAATGTGTCAAAAAATATGGGTTAAATGAAGTCATTCGGGGGAAAATTAGGATTGCTTGGAGCCCTAAACCAAATATAGACAAGATTAATTTATGCATTATTAGCTTCGGGAGGAACCAAATTCTAGAGAAATATCTTGTAATTCCCTGATGAAGTTTTTTTTTACAGAAAAGCCTAATAATAACTATAACTGCGGCTGCATAAAGATCACACCATGAATTTTCTTGTCACCTCATTTATTGTTCTGAAACAAACCAAGCAGATTTTTGCAGTGAGAATGCGAAGTACCAAACAATCAGAAACTTCTTTCCACCAACTGTTAATAGTTCATCAGCACTCTTGAACCCACTTAACTATCAACCCCTCAAAGTATCGATCGAAATCCACACTATGTTGCTCTATTATAATATATTCGATTTTTTAGGGAAAATACAGATATAAATCGCAATGAAAGCTTTTTTTTTCTCACCATTCTTCTACAATATAAAGAGATTTTTTATTCATTCTTTCTCGTTCATGTAACGATCAAGCCCATAATAATTTGTTTTCCATCAGCCGCTTAGATTACTTCTGGAGAAGTAATGTTCCATGAACATTCCCGTGAAGTGAATTGAATTGAATGCATCCAAATCCACACTTCATTTAACACTCATTCCCTCCACTCCTTCCCGTGACTGCACTAAATCCGACCCTCTTCCACGTAACCACCCAACCCTGTTTCAAACTCTTGAACCATATAAATTGCGACATCATTTCCCTCCATTCCTCAGAAGGTCACGTCCTCCGCCATTACCAGCTGCCATTACACGAAGAGCGCCCCTCCCCCCTCATGGCCATCTTCTCGTCCCTCGTACTAATCCTCATGTCCTCGCTCCTCCCGCCATCCACGTCCGATTTCACCGTCGTGCTGCCGGACTCGTCGGCCCTGGTCGACGCCCCTCAGACGGGCTTCTCCGACAAGGCGAAGACCGACCCCGGGGAACAGCAGGCGGTGTACCAGATCATGGAGGCCACGGGCAACGGCTGGGCCACGTCCATCCCGGACGTGTGTCGTGGCCGGTGGCACGGGATCGAGTGCATGCCCGACGAGGACGACGTCTACCACGTCGTCTCCCTCGCCTTCGGCGCGCTCTCCGACGACACAGCCTTCCCGACGTGTGACCCGGACCGCGCCTTCCTCTCCCCTGCCGTCCTCGGACTCCCGCACCTGCGATCCCTCTTCTTCTACGGCTGCTTCGCCAACAACCGCCAGCCCATCCCCGCTTTCCTCGGCCGCCTGGGCGCCACGCTCCGGTCTCTGGTGCTCCGTGAGAACGGCCACACGGGGCCGATCCCTGTCGAGCTCGGCAATCTGACTTCTCTCAGGGTGCTCGATCTCCACGGCAACTACGTGAACTCTTCCATTCCCTCGTCACTCCGGAGGCTTACTCGACTCCAACTGCTGGACTTGAGCTACAACCAGCTCACCGGTCCGCTGCCGGACTTCAAGCTTCCCGCTCTGACGGTCATGGACCTCAGCCACAACAATCTCCAAGGACAGCTTCCGGCGTCCTTTGGACGATGCAGTAACCTCATCAAACTGGACCTGAGCAGGAACCACATCGGCGGCCTGATTCCTGACTCGTTTAGCTGTCTGAACGATCTAATTCTGCTCGACTTAAGCCACAACCGTTTGCTCGCGCCGCTTCCGAGCTCTCCTCTCACGTTGGCGTCCTTGACAACATTGGTCATCAACGACAACACCATGAGCTCCTCAACGGTGCCGGACGAGGGCTTCGCAGGGCTGAAGCAGCTGAACACTCTGATATTATCCAACAACGGCCTGCGAGGACCGTTGCCGACGTCGATTTCGGACTTGGCGAGCCTCAGGGTTCTTCACCTCGATGACAACCAGCTGAACGGCTCCATACCTCGGAGCTTCCGAAAGCTCGACAGGCTGAGCGAACTGAGGCTGAACGATAACGAGCTCACAGGGCCTGTCCCGTTCAGCAGGGAGATGCTGTGGAAGATGGGGAGAAAGCTCAGGCTTCACAACAACAAGGGGCTGTGCTACGATCGGAGCAACGGGAGGTACAAAGGCATCGACTCCATGTCCGGCATCAGCTACTGCGATCAGGAGAGCAGAACGGAGGAAGCCCAGGGCGGGAACGCAGCCGGTGCTGGCGGCCACGCGACCAGGCATTTGTTGTGGCGGTCGAGGGCGTCGGACCATGCATGAGAAGCCCACAAAATGTACAATTGAGTTGCTTTGTAAAGGCCTCAGCTTTCTGGCTGAATAAATAAATAAAATGTATATAATGGTTAATTTTAGGTATGTTATTTTTTCTCTTCGTAGTCTAATTTATGTTTGTTTGTGTTAATCTAATCAAAATTTAGAAAAAAAAAGGTCAAAATCATTTTTTTGGTAGTTCCATGAGGCCTAGTAAATAAATTAAAAAAATAAAGATATAAAAAGTCTTAACACATACAACTTAGTGCACCATGTCAATCTCGTATAAGAATTTATTTGAAAATATAATTAAATTCATCCGATCTTAACCAACGGGATTATGGCTTAAGTTTGGAAATTGGACTAGTCATGCCAGGCTGAGAGGCCCATCAACTACTCTCGACTATGAGCCCATCAGACATACCTCATCACAGTTGATGCACATATACAGATAGTGTAACTTTTTTTACGAAGGCTAAAGAAAAAAAAATCAATTAGTTTAATTGATAGAAATCGATTCATGTTTTTTTATTGACGAATCGAATTATATGCCAAGATTTTTTATTCACCGCGTGTACAACTATTCTTATAATTAAATAAATTATTTAAATATTAATTTATTTTTGTGTTCAATTGTAATGTTCAATATTTTTTGCATGCATTAATGTAACTGATAGTTGCATTAATTTAACTTTTCATTCTCAATATTAAAAAAAGAAAAAACATTTTAAAATATGAAAATAGCATTATGAAATTGATAGATGATCTAATAAAATAATATGGAACAATGAAATAATAAAATATACCAATGTTTTGACAATAATTCCATAATAGAAATTATTCTTTTAAAAAATATTTCTTTAACTTTGTGCATGTAATATAATACTATGCATGTAATAAAATAATAAGTAGATTTATGTGATATGATCATAGACATAAATAAAAATGTAAAATGCAGTATATATATTTATATAAGTAGTAATAATTTTAACATAATTTAAATAAATACTATTTTATGAAATAATATAATATAATATTTGAGCAAACATAAAAGATAAAGAATTTAATGGAGTTGCTATCTATTTAAGTAAGTAATACCATATTATATATCTTTATCATAGATTGTTAAAGATAGGGTAGATCTAATAATTTATGATAAAAAAAATTAAGAAAAAAATATCTTATATTAATCATATATTTAACATTGATAAGATAAGTAATAATTTCATTATTTTCAAAGATAAATAATAAGAAAATAGAACATGAAAAAGATAAATTAAGCGAAAAATGTAAAAAAAACAAAGACCAAGAAAATCGAATCAGGGATCACACATGATAAAAGCTCAAAATGCATGAGCAATCTAGCATGTGTAACTGACTTAGAGCCTGTTTGGCTAAGCTTATAAGTAAACTAAAATTACTTATAAGTAAATTTTAGAAAATCTCCATGTTTGGTAACTAAAAAAATATACTTATAAATTATTAGGTAACTACTTATAAGCTGAAAAAAATAAGCAGGATCCCCCTGCTTATTTCTAAAGTTGTTGGCTTATTAGTTTTAACCAACTATATTACCCTTTTATTCATAAGGGTATATTAGTATATTAGTCAATATTTATTTTAACAAACATTACAACTATTTATTGATATTATCAGCACTTTTATCCAAATATGTAACTACTTAAATTTTAAAATAAGTATCAGCACTTAAAATGCTTATCAACATTAATGTTTATCAGATAATTTTTATCAGTTATGCCAAACAGGCACTTAGAGCCTATTTGGCTAAGCTTATAAGTAAGTTAAAATTACTTATAAGTAAATTTTAAAATATCTTCATGGTTGATAATTAAAAAAATATACTTATAAGTTGTTAAGTAACTACTTATAAGTTGAAAAAAAATAGGAAAGGTCCCTCCTGCTTATTTTTAAAATTATTGACTTATTAGTTTTAATCAACTATATTACTTTTTTATTCATATTTTTTAATATTATTATCATATAACTTTAAGAGTATATTAGTCAATATTTATTTTAACAAACATTACAACTACCTATTGATATTATCTACACTTTTATCCAAACATGTAACTACTTATATTTTAAAATAAATATCAGCACTTAAAATGCTTATCAGCATTAGTACTTATTAAGTAATTTTTATCAGCTAAGTCAAATAGACCCTTACAAATAACACTACCTGTAACTGATTTCCAAGGGTGCACCCACTCCTTAAGGCCAAGTACCCTGAATCCTTGCTTAAAAGTTAAAACCTCATTAATTTGACTATCCTCAGTTGTTAATAATTAGTGTATCATTTACTTATTTATTAACTTATGTATTTATTTAGTTATGCTAATAATACTAATACTATTTTCAACAATTTTGAATTATTGTTATTCTCGTTAAATTATGCTTAATTCGCAAGAACTCTTCTTTTACATATTGATTTCTTAAGACAAAATATTCATTTTTTCCTTTTAACAATAGCAATCTGTTGAGCCCAACACTGTGCAACCCAAACACGCTGCGACCTCATTAGCTCGAGAGTCGAAAACACACCTCGTCGAATCCGCCACTCAGAATTATAAAAGCATGAAGCTATTTTCTCTCACCTCACTCTCTCTAATCTGCAGGAGAAAGCTAGGGATAGAAGTTGATCGCCAAAGCCTTCCTCTTACTCCGGTGTGTTCATTCTGCTTCTTAGATAAATATGTTGCAGTGCCTTTGCCAGATCTAACAATGTCTTCTTGCCTGCAGGAAAGGATCAACGTACAAGGAGGTGTTTGAGCCCCTCTTTAGCTCCAAGCAATGAATTAGGAAAGAACAGAAAGATGAGTTTCTTAGTTTTGATTCTTGAATGCCTTTTTCTTTGCTCTCTACCATGTATTTATACCCCTCAATTGTTTGAGCTGCTACAATCGTTTTCTTGTACTATTACATGACATGTTTCTACTTATTTCACAACATTACATGTATTAGTTTGTTACAAAGTTTATAAAATACTTCGGTTGTTGACGTCTCCTTTCTGATCTCCTTCTCTCTTTCTCTTGGGTTATAACATCTACTCCCGTCGTAGAAAAAAAGACCTCATCTCTGAGGTCTACAGTAAGATAAGCATGTAAGAACTCTTCATAATCTTCCCAAGACGCGTCTTCTAGAGCACAATTGTCCCATTGAACTAATACATGTTTGACAAACTGGCCTTGTCGCTTAATAATGTGACTAGATACGATTGCCATAGGATTTAGGATAGGACCCCTTGCATTTGAAAACTCTGGTAACTCTGCGGAAGAAGTAGCATCTCCATGAGCCTTCTTCAGTTTAGAAACATGAAAGACCAGATGTATTTTAGAAGTACAGGGCAGCTCCACCTTATAGGTGACTGCTCCAATCCGCTGAAGTATCTTAAAAGGCCCATAAAATCTTTTAGCCAACTTATTATAATTTCTTTGAGCAAGAGACCATTGTTTATAAGGTTGTAGTCTGACAAAAATCATATCACCCACTTGAAATTCTTTATCAGTCCTGTGTTGATCACTTAGGGATTTCATTCTCTGTTGAGACTGTAACAAATGTTGTTTAAGCAGTCGAAGAACATCATCTTTATCCTTTAATTACATATCCACAACCTCCACATTAGCTTGATCCCTGATAAAAGTTGGAATAGTAGGTGTTGATCAACCATAAACCACCTCAAAAGGAGTAGTATGTTAACTAGTATGATAGAATGTGTTAAAACTATATTCTGTCCATGGTAAATACTTAGTCCAATCAACCGGTTTGTCCATCACAAACCCTCTAAGATATTGCTGAAGGGTTCTATTAAGGACTTCAGTTTGCCCATCAGTTTGAGGATGATAGGCAGGACTCATGCACAATTTAGTGCTACTGAGTGTAAAAAACTCTTTCCAAAAAGAACTTAGAAACACTGAATCTCTATCAGAAACAATAGTCCTCGGAAAGCCATGTAATTTGACAACTATTTTCTCAAATAGCTCGGCAACCTTCATATATAGTTGTATAGTGAGTAGGAAGAGCCCCTAGGTGACAATACTTTGACAATATGTCAACAACAACCAATATGATTGTACATCCTGCTGATACTGGCAAGGAGATAATAAAACTCATAGAAATATCTTCCCACACTCGGTCAGGAATAGGCAAAGATTGTAGCAATCCAGTAGGGCTTGTAGTACAATATTTAACTTGTTGGCAAACCAAACAATTCCTAAAAAATTCTTCCACTGATTTCTTAAGTCCTTCCCAAACAAACTCAGCAACCAACCTTTTATAAGTTTTAAGGACACCTAAGTGACCCCTCACAGGTGTCTCATGAAATTCCTTGAGTAATGAAGAAATTATAGATGATGTAGCTGGTAAATATATCTTGCCATGCTGCCACAACAAACCATCTTTTTAGACCAACTTAGGATGTGAAAGTTGGCCTTGCTGAATCTCCAAGATTAATTGCTGAGTTTGAGGATTAATAAGATAGCCAGCTTTAATTTGATCAATAACCTGAAAAATAGGCATAGTAAACCCACAAAACTGACTATCAGACACATATTGTCTGGATAAAGCATCAGCTATCATGTTTTCTGCTCCTGGTTTATAGAATATGGAGTAGTCATAACCCAACAACTTAGCCAAAAATTGTTGCTGCTCAAGAGTTTGGATACCTTGAGTTAAAAGTTCCTTCAAACTCTTATGATCTGTCTTAATAACAAAGTGATGCCCCAACAAATATTGTCTCCACTTCTTAACTGCTTCAACAATAGCAAACAGTTCTCTCACATAAACAGATGCCTTTTGCATCCTAGGAGATAATTTTCTGTTGTAATAGCAGATAGGATGATTATCTTGAAGGAGAACTGCTCCAATTCCTGATCAAGAAGCATCTGTTTCCAACACAAAATTCTTAGAAAAATTAAGAAGATGTAATATAGGAGCAGAAACTAATACCCTCTTTAGTTTCATAAAAGCTTATGTTGCAGTCTCACTCCACTTAAAAGCATCCTTCTGTAAAAGATCAGTTAGAGGACCAGCAATGGAAGCGTAGCCTTTCACAAATCTTCTATAATAGCCTGCCAAGCCCAGAAAAGCCCTCAACTGTTTCACATTAGATGGTAGAGACCACTCCTCCACTGCCTTAATCTTTTGGCCATCTGGTTCAACACCTTGTACTGAAACTATATGACCCAAGTACTCAATTTTATGCTGACCAAAGATATATTTACTTTGTTTGAGAAAAAAAATCATTGTGTTGTAAACAACTCAAAGTAAGAGTCAAATGTTGTAGATGAGTATTCATATCAGGACTATAGATCAGTATATCATCAAAGAAAACAATAATAAATTTTCTAAGATAAGGGGCAACTAATCTGTTCATAATAGCCTGAAAAGTAGAAGGAGCATTGGTCAAGCCAAAAAGCATGACTAAGAACTCATAATGACCCTCATGAGTCCTGAATGCAGTTTTAGACACATCCAATTCTGCCATTCTAATCTCATGATAACTAGCCCTCAAATCCAATTTAGAAAAAACTGCAGCTCCATGTAACTCATCTATAGTAGGAATAGGAAATTTATCTTTGGTAGTTACTACATTAAGTGCTCGATAATCCACACAAAATCTCCAATTGCCATCCTTCTTCTTAACCAATATAACTGGTGAAGAAAAAAGACTAGAACTATGTTGTATGATTCCTTGAGTCAACATTTCTTGCACCAATTTCTTTATTTTTTTGAAAATGAGGGTACCTATAAGGTTTCACATTCACAGGTTGGCTCCCTGGTAATAAGTGAATGTGATGTTGAATGTCTTTAAAAGGAGGTAGAGTAGTAGGAACTTCAAACACTTGTTTAAACTGATCCAACAAGTGTGTAATATGATTATCAACCAGATTTCTTTCTTCCTTATCTGATTGAGTCATAGAAAGATGAAAACAAGACATGACCTCCTCTAGTTGAAACAATCTTCTTAATTGATGATGAGTCACTGGATGAGAAACCAAAGTATCTTGTCCTGTTAAAAACACTTGTTGTCTTTGCCATTGAAATGACATGGATAATTGAGAATAATCTATGGTGATAGGTCCTAATGTCTGTAACCACTGTACACCTAGTACCACATCAGCTCCTTCAATAGGCAAAACATAAAAAGTATCCACAAAAGAGAAATTTTGAACATGTATTTCCACTGGTGTACACACCCCTGCACATTGAAGCTTATTGCCATTGTCAATCATAACAGTAAAATGAGGAGAAGGCCTAATATATAACCCCAGCTGAGAGACAATTTTCTCTCTAATAAAATTGTGAGTGGAGCCACTATCAACCAAGATAGAAACCTGAGATCCCAAAACAAAACCTTGTAATCTCAAAGTTTGAGGTCTATGCAATCCAACCAATGCATGCAGACTAATCTCTAATGGCTCCTGCAATACTTCTGGACCAGTACTGTCCTCTGAAAATTCAGAACCATCTTCTTCCACAGCCATCAATAATAAAAATTGCTGACGACACTTATGTCCTCGATGAAACTTTTCATCACAATTATAACAAAGCCTTTTTTCCTTTATGACGAACATTTCAGAAGCTGAAAGTTTCTTGACAGGAAAAGTAGTGAATTCAGAACTTTTTGAGCTAAGTAAAGGTGTGGAATTGGAAGGCTTATTAGAAGGGAAATTAGGAATTGAAACAGACAATAGTTTAGCATTAGAAATAGGAGTAATCTGTTTATATGGAGAAGGTTTAGACACGTTGATCATATCTAAAAATTTCTCCTCCTGTAACTTTGCTAACCCAATGGCTTGTTGCAAAGTCTTAGGTTGGAAAGTCAATAATTCCCTCCTAATATGATATTTTAATCCTGAAATAAAGCAGGACAACAAAAAAGATTCAGATAGTCCAATGACCATGATAGAAAGGGCCTCAAATTCTGCATGATAAGTCATAACAGATTCAATTCGCACCAATTTAGTTAAAGCCCCTTGGTGATCCTCAAATTTTGAAGATCCAAACCTAACCTCCAATGCTTTTAAAAATTGTGACCAAGAAGTCAGTTGTTTATTTTAATGCATCCACCTATACCACTGTAATGCAGCCCCTTCAAATGCAAATGAAACAACTGTAATTCTTGTTTCTTCAGCTTCATTATAGAATTCCAGAAACTGCTCTACCTTGAAGATCCAATCTAAAGGATCATTGCCACAAAACTCTAGAATATCTAACTTGATATTTCTAAAAACAAAATTATTATCAGAACAAGAAAATCCACCAGAAACTTGATTATCCTGACTAGAATTACTTTGAGCAGTAGAAGAATCCATTCTTTTAGCCAGAGTATCATATTTCTTATTTAAGGCATTTAGATTTTCATTGAAAGAACTCATTTGTTGTTCCATGAATGATTTCATTTTACCTACAACCTCCTCAACGCGAGACCATCTTGTGCCTTCCGCCATGAATGAACACCAAGAACTCGATGAAAGCAGAAAAGAAGAAATCTCCCCCAGAAATCAAGAACAAGAGCACCAATTGTTGAGCCTAACAATATGCAGCCCAAACACGCCGTGACCTCTTTAGCTCGAGAGTCGAAAACGCACCTCGTCGAATCCGCCACTCAGAATTATAAAAGGCTGAAGCTATTTTCTCTCACCTCACTCTCTCTGATCTGCAGGAGAAAGCTAGGGATAGAAGTTGATCGCCATAGCCTTCCTCTTACTCTGGTGTGTTCGTTCTGCTTCTTAGATAAAGATGTTGCAAAGCCTTTGCCAGATCTAACAATGTCTTCTTGCCTGTAGGAAAGGATCAACGTACAAGGAGGCGTTCGAGCCCCTCTTTAGCTCCAAGCAATGAATTAAGAAAGAACAGAAAGATGAGTTTCTTAGTTTTGATTCTTGAATATCTTTTTCTTTGCTCTCTACCACGTATTTATACCTCTTTCTCAACTGTTTGAGCTGCTACAACCGTTTTCTTGTACTATTACATGACATATTTCTACTTATTTCACAACATTACATATATTAGTTTGTTACAAAGTTTATAAAATACTTCGGTTGTTGATGTCTCCTTTCTGATCTCTTTCTCTTGGGTTATAACACAATCTCATCTAATTTTACTCAGAATTAATATTGTAATATACATACATATATATATATATATATATCATTCTTTCTTGTAAAAGAAATTACAAGTCGGATTGATTCTTCATTTATTAATTTTCAGAAAAATATTATATATCATTTCTTATTGATACACTTAATTAATAGTTCTACATCTCAAATAATTAAAATAAAAAAGACAAACATTATCGTTCATGCTAATTTATACTTAAGAAAAAACTTCACAACGTATGTTTATTTTAGGCCTGGGAATAGTTTGAGGTGGACCGCATGACGTTCTTATTTTCCCTCTTTCCTACAAGCTGAAATAGAAGATAGCAGTGGTGGTTGGATAAGCACAAACACAATTCTAGGTATATAAATGTAGTGTGGCATCGAAGGCAAGTGACATGCAACCAAACATATACAAGCATTGATTAAAAACATATTGACGTAATTTATTATTTTTTTCCAAGCTTTATGAGTAGAGATTCTGACGACAAACAAATAAAGGCGATTGCAACCGAACATAATGTTTGCGAAGTCATCGTCCACTTAAAGTACATTGCTTCTACGATACTAAATTTCGGAAATTAATCTAATGATATAATTCGACAAAAAATTTCGGACTTCGAGGATCCATGTAGAAATTTATTGCTCGGAGCTTCGGAGTTTGAAGATTTTGATCCTCGCGAGCGGAGATGGAGAGATTTCTCTCCTCTTACTATTTTGGGGACGGGTGGAAGAATTCATTTCCTAGCCCTATGAGAACTTTTGCATTGAATATGCTAATATATTCAATATATCATTATATATTTTTAAATAATAAATTATTAATAAATAATGGTAGGTAAATATTCATTTAAGATCAATTGAATATTTACATTTTTATACGTAAATATTTTAAAATAATCATTTAAATTATTATTATTATTATTATTATTATTATTATTATTTAGGGATTTTTGTGCGGAGTGAGTCTCAGAAAATATTTATCTGTCTTAGATATTGGGGTTGGAGTGAAAGGTCGGGAAGGAACTAGGATAGTATATTTCTTGTCCCATGGGCGGAACTATGAAGGTGCACTAGCACCTTGAATGCCATTAAATATTATTTTAATAGGCATATAGCAAATTGAATTGCTTGCCTGAATGGATAGATCATAAATATAAAATATTTTTATTAAGGGGTCTTTGATTTAATTCTTTTTCATTTTTCTCTTTTTCTTTACCTTTTCCATTTTCACTTTTTTATTCTTTATTTTTTTATTTTTATTCAATATTATCTAATATACTTTTTTTATAAAATATAATTTACTTTTGTTATATTACATGCGTAAAAGCATGTTTATTCTATCACATTACTTATATCATAAAATATAATTATGTAAGTTTAGAATATGATTATCTGTAAGTATGTTTACATATATTATATTTATGGATAGAATACAATTTACTTATCTAATATTAATTATATCATTCTATCACAATCATAGAAGTATGCCCAATACTGTTAAATTTTAATATTTTATTTTTCATATATTTTATTTAATTATGAATTAGTGTTATAATATCATTTTTATATTTTTAAATATTTTCACTTTTTCCTATTTTTTAGTATTTAAAATAAAAAAAATGGATATAAATATTTTGAATTACATTAAGCCGTGCAAACAAAATATTATAAATTTAACCAAAAAATAAATTGATATTTAAAATATTTTTTTAATTATATAAATAATTATGCATCATCTTCTGAATAAAAGTTTTGACTTCGTCATTTTCTCGTCCTGGTGTCACTCGGGTGCCATCACTACTCGTACATAAATAAAACACTTGAATATTTGAATTAGTTTGATAGTGCAATGTGATGATCTTCATCTTCCGTTCTATCATTAAATTATGCTAAATCACTACTAGTATTTCTCAGTACTTTCCATAAGAGAGGTGCATCAAATGAAGAATTATTATTTTTATTAATGTCTTGTGATATTGAATCTGTGCAAATAATTTATATGTTGCAGGGTTATTCTTTTCGTACGCTCTGAGGGCCGGTCCCTCCAGACCATGACAATGCGTTCAATTCGTGTGCAGAGTGCAGACCGTTGTGAGTTAATCAAGTCCTATTGTACGGATGACAATAGTTTTCAATTTGAAAATTTTTTCTCAAATTTTAAATTATTGTATATTATTGATTATACATATATTTTGCAAGAAACAAAAGAAGAATTACAATTTTTTCCACATCTAACTCTAAAAAAAAATTTACAAAATTTGATTGTCTTCATCAAATTTCATCCAAAAGTCTACTGACGTTATCTTTTTAATAATTATAATAATATCAATTTCATAATTTCCTTTTAAATATAAAAGAAATTAAAAACAACAACATGAATAAGATATTTTATTATAATTTAAAAATATTATACATTATTTATACTCTTACTTTATTTTTTTTTTAGTTTTTAATTGCTTTTTTGTACTAAGAAAGTAAGGATAAGAATGATAATTGATCATTATTAAAAAAATCAAATTTATAGAATTTTGGATGGAATCTAATAGAAATATTTAATTAAAAAATGAAGTGAATTCCGACTAAAATTTATAAATATTTAATTTGAAATTAAATAGAAAAAAATATAATTTAAATTTTTTTATGGAATCTAATAGAAATTTATAATTATAAATATATAACTTGAAATTAAATAGAAAAAAGTTATAATTGAGATTAAATAGAAAAAAAGGAAAACGGCTGTTACTCCATTGTCACAAGGCTTCCGATGGATGATATAATACAATAAAGCTTTAGCGATTTGATGGTGTCCACCAGTTGGTCACATGGCAATCCTTATCAATGTTCGGTGTAGTGCCATTTTGATTGCTGAACAAATTATGTACCTTTCGTTAGACCATTTTTTTTCGATAAAATGTACGTTTTGGCATAAAATAAATAATCAAATTTATAGTGTTATATGAATTTAAAATAATTTATGTTGAAAATTAATTACATTTGAATAAAAACTAATATAATCTTATTGTATTAATATCTTCTTGAATAATTTTGTGGAAATTAAAACTTATAAAATAAAAGCCAAGAAAATTAATAGCAGCTTACTTAATTATAATTAAGCTGAACCAAGAAAATTAAAATATACTTGATAAACTGAAGGTAAGGTATTAATTATATAAACCTATTTCGTGTTATTGCTATAACATATTGCATAATAGATATGTACCATATTACAATTTTTTTTATTGAGAACTTAAATTCATAAGAATGTTGACATATTTATGTATTTATTTATTTTAACCTTATCTCAAAGCTTTTGGTGAGTTGGAGTTCGAATTTTTACATTTGTAATGTTTATTTTTCATTCACGTCTATGTTGAGCGTCTCTATTAGTGCCAGTTGTATTGGTCCACATACTTTAATTTTATATATTTATTGTTTCTTACTAATCAATTATTTTTCCTTGGGTCAAACTTCTTAATACTTGATTATTGTAGTCATAAATCACCAAAGCTCTTTGACAAAATACTTAAAACTTTTGGGTAGGCAATTTTCCATTAACTTTAAAATGGATGGAGATGGCACCACAGCTTACTAACTTTTTTGGGTTATACTCCACTTATCAACTCTAATAATACGGCAACCTTTTCTTTTTTTTTTTTTTACCATTCATGTAATTGTTAATTGGAATGACTTTCCTTTTATTATATTACATGGTAAAAGAATAAAAATAATCTCAGTTTCTCAAGTAAAAGTAACCAAGAATTTAATTAGTAACTTGAAGCTTGAACTCAAAGATAAAAGACATTATTGAAAGAGGATATATTAATAGTAAATAGAATATTAACTATTTCTAAAAATTCAATCTCTTCAATAAAAATAATTTTTTTAACGGCGAAGTTGTGAAGAGGCAACATGCATTACTTTTTAATTTTTATAGTGTCATACAGATGGATATTGTTGGGACGAAATTAACACATCATTATGTATGTGGGACTCATCATCTAACAATCTCCTCATCACTCAATAATCATCTGCCATCGAATCATTAACCTATACACATACTTCTATATAATTAATAGGAAAAATTCGCATTTATATATTATATAATGGACTAGTTTAGGTTAAATATGATTTTTAAGCTATAATTAATGAAAAACGATGAAAAGATTATATGCATTAGGATAATTTGACACGCACATAACAAGAGAAAATTTATGATACATTCATTTTCTTTTCTTTTTAGATAATACTAAGTTGATGATATCGTGAATGAAAAAAAAGTGCTTGTATGAAAATTATACATGTAAGAATATATATACTGTGATTTGATTTTTCTTACAAAAGAAAGATTAATAGAAGCACAGCTATATAAAAAGAAAATATGTGCGCGAACATTATCTTTTAACATTTGGTAGGTGAGTCGCACGGGTCCTTCGACCCATTTCTATTATTTTAACCATTATTAGAATCAATTATTATTTTATAAATTATAGATAATATTAGTTTATAAATATTAATTTAAAATAAAATTAACTAAAATTTATAAAATAATCTCAAAAAGACATTTTGAATTTTAATAACGTATTATACATAAATAAAGAAACTAAATTTGAAAAATATATGAAATTTATATTATATAGTCGCTCGTTCATAAATAATCACATGGAATTAATAAATAATATTGAACGGCATATTTTTAAATAAGATGTAATGTTTTTAGAGCATAATTAAATAAATATTTTTATCAAAATACATCTCACTCTAATACTGATATGAAAAGATATTTCTTATGAGTGTATTTAATACTAATATGAAAATATATTTCTTATGAGTGTATTGATTATTAATGAGATGGTAATATAAATTCTTAAAAAGTTTTAACTTATTTATTTGGTGCAATTGATAATCTGACAGGTCCTAAAAATTTAAAATAAAATAATTGATAAGTTATTTAAATTACTTTGACCCTACATTCTATATTTAATTATTGACAGTGAACCGTTACCATCTTTTAAGCGTTACAAGCTAAAATTTGTGAATCGTTCAGTGCCATTTGACAACATTTCACTCCCTGCTTTCTCTCTCCCTTTTAAAGCTTTCCAATTAAAGAGGAGAGAGAGAGGAGAGAGAGAGAGAGAGAGAGAGAGAGAGAGAGAGAGAGCGCACCCGAGAAAACAAAAAAAAATCTCATCTTTCCGATCGCGCCAACCTCAAATTAACTGCTCTCGCAGGCTCACCATCTCTTCCGCGTCGTCGCCTTTTTCCTCTGTGTCGCTTCTTTTGCTTGCAGCATCGTCGTCGGTCGGGAGGTGACGGTGGCGCCGGAGAGAAATGATGCAGCAATGGGGACAGGAAAACGGCGGCGCGATGACCTTCGACGAGGCCTCCATGGAGCGGAGCAAGAGCTTTGTCAAGGCCTTGCAGGTGATGCCTTCGTCCTCTCCTTTTGCCTCCGCCCTCTCCGGATCTGCGATCCGTATTCATCCTTTTATTCTTCGCCTTCTTGCTTGGTCCGATGTGTTTCTAGGGTTTCGTTGGTTTTGCCGTTCTAGTTTTCCATCGATTTGGGGAGTTGTGTAGTTCCAATCCACGTTCGTTGGGTTATTGAATTGTTTCATTTGGGGCTTTCGTTATATTTGAGAGTCCCAGTGATCGGGACTTAGTATTTTTTGTTTCTTTACGATTTCTTTTTTTCTTTGGTTGGTATTGAAATAGCCGTCTAGCGATTTCTTTTAGCTAAAATTGTGAAGTTTTTGCGTCCCCTGAACTCTTTGCCGCTAATTTGTGATAAATTATTCATGTACAGGAGTTGAAGAATCTAAGACCTCAACTTTACTCCGCTGCCGAGTATTGTGAAAAATCTTACCTTCACAGTGAGCAAAAGCAAATGTAAGACTGAAGCAAATGCAAGGCTTCGCTGTGTCAGTCAACTTTATTGCTTCTCGGTATAACACTTCTGTTTACTTAGCAGGGTACTAGACAATCTGAAAGATTATGCTGTGCGAGCTCTTGTCAATGCTGTCGATCATCTTGGTACCGTTGCTTACAAATTGACTGACCTTTTCGAACAACAATCATTAGACATGTCAACTGTTGAGCTCAAGATTACTTGCCTTGATCAGGTACTTTATCCATTTTATAGGCCTTCCTTTCCTAGACCTTGAATGATTCTAATGTATCCTATTTTAGCAACTTCTGACTTGCCGAACTTACACGGACAAAGAAGGTCTTAGACAGCAACTAATGTCGGGAACAACTGCAAGGCACCATAAACACTACACACTACCTCGTAAAGCTATCTCTGTGTTGGTTTTTTTTCTCTCTTCTGGTACTATGAGTTGCTATATCTAACCTTTAGTTTTCGAACTAGAGTCTACTTGTAAACGGGCTGAGAGTAGTTCAAAGGTACAAGATACTTTCGGTAATCTTCTAGCAAAGCATCGTGATCATACATCAGGTGGAAATTCATCATATTTTGCACATTGTGTGATTTCCATTGTCTAAGAAAATGCGAATGCTCAATGTCAAATCTTTTATGTGGACTTAAAGGTGTGCCAGCATCTAAAACCCTTTCTTGGCACCTTGCAACTGAGACGAATCATGCACCAAATGAGACTCCTGATGCAAAATTGAGGCAAAATCCTCCTCTTTGCTTTGTGCTCCATTTTGTAGTTATTGTGAGGTTTACATGAGGCACCATTCTTCTTGGCTAATTAATATCTTCGCAGCAGGGTTAGAAATTCCAGGTTCTCTAAAATGACTTCTGATGTTTTCCATCTCCTAGGTATCTATGACCTACCTTGGACATATTATCCTTCCAAATAAATATATATTTGAATTACTCATATCTTACTTATTTCATATAAATTACAGAAGCAGAGGAACCTGAAGTACCAAAACCCTTATCAACTCATCTTCAGACCAATAATCAAAGGCCAACTTTTGATTTTGTTTCTCACACACCTGGCATGAAGGTAAATTGGCATTTTATATTGATGAACAAGTCTGTTTGTCATGAGAATCTAAGATCTTAAATTATTTTCTCACAAGCAAATCTCCTTTAATAGATTCCTTGTCTGTTCTTCTATAATTAATTAGTTGAAGAAAATTTAAAACTAATATAACTTTTTTATACAATATGAGCTCTCCATCTGAGTACTTCATTTGGTACATTATAATATGCTCAAAGTGATCTAAGCCCCCGTGGCCAGAACTTTAGCTTGTTAAGCTAGAGACCTTGATAGTATCATTGAATGTGGTAGTATTATGATATCTGCTTTAATTCTTCTTCGATGAAGCTATGGAAAAAGGTGGATTTTCTTTCTTTTCTAAGCCCAGAAGCATACAAATGTATATATGTTCAGATATGTTTGTATTGACGAAGGGATAACGTAAATCTGATATCCTAGCATGTGAAACTTGTGTACTGTTTATGAAAATGTGAAAGCATCCACATCCTTGTTAACATGTCAGCAACATATTTCAACGAAGATGAATAATTTTTGCTGTATGAAACATTTTCATTTTCTTCTTTTTGCATTTGTTCTTTGTAGATTATGAAACTGTCTCTTTAGACGTATGTCTTCCCACATCCTTTGTCCTTTGGTGTCGATCCGCATCTTCCTTTGATAAGCAACTGATTTCTCAATTGTCTGTTGGCAGGACTCAATGGATGTTATAAAACCTTTATCAACATTCAAGTCTTTAGATAACCCAGGGCGACGTGAGATTTACAAACCTCCTGCTCGCACTAAAAGCATGATTTCAACATTTTTCGCGAAAAACAAGACATTCAAACCGAAAAGGGTTCCCGTCTCCTGATAGATATTGTCAGCAAATGATCTTAATCTGGCAGGTGTTATGCCATGCTATGTTCTTGGTGCAGCCATGTATGCCCGCAAGAAGTGGTTACTAGATGTGTTATGTGGGCATACTATGTTCTATAGTTATGTGGATGTATGTATGTATGTATCTACTAACTAGTCATTTTTGTGACTATTTTAGTCACGTTATCCAAGTTCCTAGTAGTGTTTGAGAGTTTGTAATATTGCTTTCTTTACAGTATAGTTTCCTCTGCAGAAATTCCCTTAGTGTAATAATAGAAAGCAATGGAAGTTAACTAGATTGGCTAATTGTTGACTAAAATATTGAGGACATCAAATAGTATTAATGCCTACTAGGGGTTCCTTTTATCATGCCAGGTTCAAGTTCATACTGAATTCTGCTTCACTTTCGTTGCTATTATACTTTCCTTTGACCACAAGCTTCAAGAAGATGAGTAGTAAATCTGAAAAGTAATTCTTTTCCATTTTTTTCAATTGTCCATCGAATCCATTCAATACGTCATTTCAATACATTGACTAATTTTATTTTATAACTACACAATTATATAATTTACAAAATTTTATTCTGATTTTTTATTAATTATAATTATTGATTTTTTAAGTGTGATCATCTTGATTTGATTTGATTAATTAAAATAATACTTTTTATTAATTATAACTATTAATAGTAGTTATAAATACTGTATTTTTATTTTTATTTTAAAGGATATTCATTACTTAAAAGGTTAATTTATTGGATAATGATATGAGTTTACAAATTTTAATTTAATAATAAAACACTTTAACTTGATAATATTAATGAAGAATATTTTGATAGAAATATATATATATATATATATATATATATATATATTACATAGTAAATTTCTTTTACAAGTAAATATGATAATTTGTATTAGTAATTAAATTATTTAAGTATAGTAAATAAGAAATATATATTATTTGATAATTTTATAAGTAATATTTTTTAGAATATAAATTGCTAAGTAATATTCAAAGTCAATAAAGTTGGATAATAGTTTTGAAAATTTGTCCTACAAAGATGATATAAATCTTGAGCATTGAAGTGTTCTTTTATTAGCCTCACTGCTGTCGTTTTTAAGAGCGTCAATTGGACTAAATAGCGCAGGAAGCGGAACTGTAATTTGATCGCAAAATGCAGGCCTTTAAATTTACGGTTAAATGGTTGGAATTATGTAAATTCTGAGTTAAAATTAATCCTATTGCTCACGATGGATTCATTTTATAATTATAGTTGTACATAAGTTTGAGATATTTTCAGAGTCGGTACCTCAACTTTACCTAGGATCCCAACTTAATCCCTCAACTTTATTTTGTAACTAATTAGACCATTAACTGTATAATTTTTTCACAATTAGTCCTTTTATATATTATAATTAATTTTTTTATGATGTGGTTGGTTTTTTTGCTCCAAAAACTATTTTCAGGTGCACAACCTTCTATTAAAAGTGTCCTGACAAGTAAAGAGACTATATATCGTGCTGATTTGACTGTTGCTAGATTCTTTTATGATTGTTGCATATCATTTAACTGTGTCAATTCTATTTATTATTAATCTTGGCCTAGGGTATGTAGGACCTTCTTATAATTCCATTAGAACAAAATTATTATATAATATCAAGAAGGAGGTTGAAATGTTGATTGAAACATTTAGAAGTTCTTAGAAAGAAATTGGTTGCACTATCATGGATGATGGTTGGCAATATCAAAAGAATCTAACTTTCTTATTTATTCTCCTAAGGAAATTTATTTTGTTAGTTCAGCTGATATTTATGACATTGTTAAGGATGCTACAACTCTTTGCAATTTATTTGTGGATTCGATTAAATTTGCTAGAGTAAATAATATTGTGCATTTAGTCATTGATAATGCTACAAATTATAAAGCTGCTGGTAGATTATTGAATGTGAAGTTTTCCTCTACATTTTTGTCTCCTTGTGTTGCACATTGTATGAATTTGATTTATGAGATATTGGCAAAATAGAGTTTGTGAAGAGCTTGTAGAAAGACCATCTAAAGTAACAATATTTGTTTGCGATTATCCTTTTTTGTTTGCTTGGTTAAGAAAAAGACCATAGTGGTGTGAAATTCTACTGCCTAGACCAACTCGTTTTGCAATAACATTTATTGCTCTAAAAGGTATTCATGACCATAAGTTTGATTTGCAATCTTTAGTGACTAATGTGGATTTTACAAGTTCAAGATATTATCGTGATAAGAAAGCTAAGGTGATTATGGATATTGTGTTGGATAGTAAATTTTGGAATAATTGTAGCATTATTGTGCAAATTGTATCGTCTTTGGTGCGTTTGTTAAGAATTGTTGATGATGGTAAGGCTTCTCTTGATTATGTGTATGATGGCATTTATAGAGCAAAGAAGACCATTAAAAAAATATTCATGAACAAAAAATTTTTGTACAAGCCTTACACAAAAAATCATCAATAATAGATGAGACAACCAACTTCGCAAAAAGATTAATTGTGCTGCATATTTTTTGAATCATGCATTTTATTATGATAAAGATATTTTTTGTATCAAACCTGAGGTTCAACAAGGATGACTTATTGTATTGGATGTACTTATTACAAATCATAAGACTGAGTTTTTGGAGCAAAGTTGGTTGTATCATGATGGTTTGCAAAATTTTAGTAATCACTTAACTATTGAGACATGTAAATAATTGAGACCTGATGAGTTTCTCATTATTACTTTATAAATTTCAATTAACAAGTTTCTTAGATTTATGATACTGTGTTAATCATTAAATGTTATTATTTTTTGTTGCTTATATCTTATATCGTAGATAAATGGTGGCAAAGCTTTGGATTTAGTGCTTCATTAGTGTCACAATTGGCAATTCGGTTATTAAGTTAAACATCATCTTCTTCGGGTTGTGAAAGAAATTGGAGTGTATTTGAATGAATACATTCAAAGAAGAGAAACAAGTTAGAACACAAAAGATTGAACGATCTTGTATATGTTTATTATAATTTAGGTTTGAAAAGTAGGCTGGTTGGTTTATTTGTGAAATATAATTATTTATTTTTTCGTATTAATTTATAATTGATCATTTATATATGTTTTTTTAACTTTTATAGGGCTCTTAACAAGGAGAAAGTCATTCTTGATCCTATTGATTATGAGAGTATGGAAAAGATTGAATTTTGGATCACAAAAGAGGATGATAATCCATTACTTGATTATGATGAGTTGGAGAAAATGTTGTAATGATTTGAAAGTTCCAAGAATTGATAATCAAGAAGGTAAATAATTTTCATTTTATAATTATTTAATAATTAATTGTTACGAGGCTTGAATTTAACTTTCTTTTGTACATTTTGATTAAGGTGATCTACAATAAGACAATATGGATGCTTCAGACTCTAACTTGGATTCTTTTTCTCGTTATAATGAAGACTATTTTATTAAGGTGATCTACAAGAAGACAATATTGATGTTTAAAACTATGCATATTTGACTTTTTGAATATGAGTTTGTGAAGTCTTTTGCAAATTTTGTTAGCAATTGAATACAATTTGTAGAAGATGCCTTAAATATCTTGAATGTAATTTGTATTTTGGAGGATAACTTAAAAATCTCATTATTTTGAATGTTTAGACTTTGTGAGTGCAATTCTATTATCACTTTCAAATTTGTAAGGTATAATGTGTGGAGCTTATCGTTTGTTATCATTTTGTGGAGTCGTAAGGTATAATTTGTGGAGTTGTCTATTATTGTCACTTTCAAAGTTGTAAAGTTGTAAGGTATAGTTTTTATTACAAATTTGAAATATGCATGTAATTGTTATCGTTCTTTTAATTTATTAGGTGGTTCTTTCTCAAGAAAAAAATGATTAAGTAGTTGATTTTAATATTATTATATTTATAATATTTTTTATTACAACCGGTTCGATCGTTCGATTTTACCGATCCGACCGGTTAAACCTAACTCGGAGGCCTATTCGGATCGATGTCCGATTCGACTCTGACAACATAATTATATGTCCACGATCTTATAAAAAAACTTTTACTATTTTTCGTGTTAAAATCATATACATATGACAAAATTAGGACAATCACAATATGATAGAGAAACCATATAATTAATCTCTTAAATAATTATGTGATTAGTATTCACATGTTCGCTTCAATATTAATCATTTAACTTTAGAAGATTATTGATAGAAAAAACAATGAAGTGAAAATAAAAAATCAAGTTTTTTTATATTTTGAATAACTAGTTATTATCTTATGTTTATAATATTTTTAAATTCAAGCAACATTAGAGTAATTTTCAATTTTCAATACTATAAACATAAAATAATTAGTTATTCAAAATAAAAAAAACTTTATTTTTTACTTTCACTTCATTTTCTATCAGTAATTTTCTAAAGTTATAGTGATTCATATTGGAGATAACATGTGAAGACTAATCACTCAATTATTTAGGAGGTTAACTATATAGTTTCTATAACATATTATGATTATCCTAATTTTTTCACATGTATATGATTTTAATAGTAGTTATGTATTTTGATAATTTTAACATGAAAAATAATAAAAATCTTCTTATAAGATCCTGAACATATAAGATCTATCTCTTATCGAGTAATTTTATGTGTTTATATGTTATTTTTTTAATGATATTTCTATTTTTATTATTTTTTTAGGAGTTCATTTGTGTGTCATTGATGTGGCTATCACACCAATAAATAATTGATGAAAATAGATGATGTGGCTGCCACAACACTAGAAAATAATTATAATATATAAAGGGATTAATTGTGAAAAGATTATATAATTGAGGGAGTAATTAGTTACAAAACAAAATTGATGAATCAACTTGAGATCATAGGTAAAGTTTGGGTACCAATTCTGAAAATTACTCACATAAGTTTGGTAACTACGCATCCCCCCCCC
>LTAE01000099.1:70806-89144 GCA_001647135.1 Pontederia paniculata | reverse complement strand
ATCCCCCCCCCCCCCTAGTGTGTTACATTGTACAATATTCTCTTTATAATTAGCATTGTGTTGTCATTCTCAAAAGCACTCAAACTGAACAATCCGAATCTGAAACAAATCTAATGATTTTTTTTCTTGGGTTCTTTGCCCATTTAGAGCTTAATATATGGAAAAAGAAGTAAAAGTATAACTTTATGCTGAAAAGTATTCAATCATGATCTACTGAAAATACTTTTGGATTTCTTCTTTGTTGATGAGGGGAAACATATGACAAAAGCGTTTAACCTAAAATTGGAAATTGTGTTTCAACTGATCATCTGGTATTCTTTTTATCTAAAGAATCAATAGGGGATTCATTAGTAGATAGAGATTAGCATATCAAACTTAAAATTTAGAGATTAAATCATGAGATTAAAAAAATAGATATTTGATAAATATAATGATTATGTTAATCAACAATTATAAAATGTCGAAAAATAAGTATAAGATAATAAACTATTTAACTTTATATTATATGCATTTTAAATAAATTATCTTTGTGTTAAAAAAATATTTTTATTATATCAATAGTCATCCCTTTTAGTTAAATATGATTTTTTTAATGACGAGTTTTAAAATAAAAGCTACTATTTTTTATACAAGAAAAAAAAGTCATATGTATCGATGGGAATCAATAATAGTTATAATCCAAACTATATAAACTATGGAAAATGCATACAAGATGTTAAAATCAAAATAGTTGGGTATGCCTAAAGGGCAATATAGGAATAAAAGGTAGAGCATTCTCTTAGAAAACACTCTAGACCCCGCCGAAAAATTTAAAAAAATATTCTAATTCTGTAACGTCTTCAAATTTTTTGTTATGTTTGGTAGTTCTTTTCTAATTCTTTTTATGAGCTTTACAATTTTAGATTTTTTAAATCACTATTTTTAAACATCAAATGTTAGTGTTTGATTGATTCAAGAAACATACAACATATTAACTTTTAGAGTTTATATTTTTATTCCAAGATCGTTGTAACACCTAAAAATGAAGGGATCCACATCAACACTTAAATGAACATCTATTGGACCACAAAACAACTCAATCAGTAGAAGAAAACACCCACTTATTGGTCTCCACTTTGATAAATCCGCCCCCTCAAAATATAAAAAAGAAGAGTAGCCTTTGTGAGATTTTTTGCTCAAAATTGCTCTAGCAGAGATGAATTTGAAGTTGGACATGGAGAAAAGTGAAAAGGGAAAGAAGTTGAAAGTGATGAGAAGTTGAGAAAATTTGAAGTGAAAAGGAAAGTAGATGGGTTAGAGGCAAAGAATGCATCATAAAAATAAAAACGTATGTAAGAAAATATCATAATCTCTTTTATCCAATGATTATGAAGTAGATAATGAATTATGATAATTATTATTGCTAAGCATAAGATATTATAAATACTTAGGGATATTTATGGTTTATTCAAAAGTAATAACATATTATAATTTCGAATAGATTTCGTAGCCTCTCTTTCGATGTCATTTTTACTAGATTATAGTTGTCCAAAATTTATGCATGATAGATCAAAACTTGAAATTTAGTTTATACAGAAACTTGTTTCACATCAATCTGAGTTATATTGTGAAAGTTATGATCAAAATATGAAGACATTGTCAACTTGTCCCAAATCACATTATGATCATTTTGTAAAATACTTAATAAATTGAAAAAAATGAATTGATATTTAGGGTCCAAATAGATGTTTAATTGTAGTTTTAAATGTTGTTAGTTTCATATGATTTGAATTTGTATAAATGGAGTTATGAATTTCATATTGATAAGATGTGGTATATGTTGAAAAAATTGATATATGCTAGATGATATTGCTTAAGTAATTGATAATTGATGTTATGATTATTAATATCACAAATAACAAATCGAGGAGGAGGAGTAGAGGGAGCATTGCAGCAAGAACATGAAGGATGAAAAGAAGCATCATATTGGCAAAGAAGAAAAACCAAAAGAAAAGAAAAAAGAAAATTAGGGCAAGCTAAAAAAATGTATGTAAAAGGGGATTCTCTCCTTCTACTTAGCATTCTGTTCAATTTGGATAAATTGTTCATATGAAGGAAGAAGAATGTAAGAGAAACCTAGAATGCATATTTAAGAATTTGATTAGAAGAAAAACACATGATGCATATTAGATGTTTTATGTTATAAATGTCATGCTAAACCAAATTTATAGTAAGCACCTAGCAGAAAGGATTTAAAACAGTGATGTATGAAGCTAATGATTTAGAATATCTGAGTTGATCTATGAATGAAAGGATGATATGAACCAAGCGAAAAATGCAGTGAATTCTTTGTTGCATTCATAGTGTCTTATTAAGGATGCATCGTAATGAAGAATATTTTCCTACGATTTAACCATATTGGTCATGCCTTAACTATAGCGAAATATGTTCAACCGTACCGGCCTTATTTTTAACCATAGTGCACCTTAATTAACCATAGTCGCTCGTAGGTTTAAATGTTAAGTTTCTATAGGGTTCTGATACCTTATGCTCTAGGTTCTTAATGCATAAAATATTATTTGGTGTATATGCATGCTTAGTCGTAACTAGGTTAAAGGATAAATAATGTAATGCTTGTATTATTGATTGATGTATTGTAATTAAAAAATGTATTGTGACAAGACTAATGCACACATAAGGAGGGAGTAAACACTTCACACTCGGTCGACACGAGCGGTCACTTCCTTGGATTAAATTCCTAAAAGCCCAAAGGAGCAGAAAGGGGATGCAAAGGTACATATCTGATCAGCCAAAATAAGTCGGTGTACACAATGACCTTCAATCAAATAAGATAATAAAACGGCATATGATCTTATGAACAACTTATGTGAAGTTAAAAAATTAACTTCTAAAGGATTACATGATAAGAAAATTAAAGTGAAGAAGGACATGAACGATAAAGCTAAGCAAAAAAGAGCTATTTGCATTAAAAGTCAACACCAAGTATGATGTTCATGTTTAAAAATATTTTATAAAATGATAATGATAATTTATAGTGCATTATATTGATAATGTCAAACAAAGTAAAATTAAGGGGAATGTAAAAATGAATTATATTGATAATGGATAAGTAAGATAAGAAAGGAACCAAGATGAAAGATAGACTTAAAGTTAAGCTAAGGAGCATAATTGGCTAAAAGAAAAAGTAAAATAAAAATGAATGATCATACATTGACTCTAAGCTTAGGTTAAAAATTCTATGGTATACTTTGTGTTATTTATGATGTTTATATGCATGACATGTAGGCATTTAAATATATGAGTGAGATGACTCATCCATTTTTCGATATTTACACTCTAACATATATATTGATAATGTTAAACAAAGTAAAATTAAGGGGAATGTAAAAATGAATTATATTGATAATGGATAAGTAAGATAAGAAAGGAACCAAGATGAAAGATAGACTTAAAGTTAAGCTAAGGAGCACAATTGGCTAAAAGAAAAAGTAAAATAAAAATGAATGATCATACGTTGACTCTAAGCTTAGGTTAAAATTCTATGGTATACTTTGTGTTATTTATGATGTTTATATGCATGACATGTAGGCATTTAGATATATGAGTGATATGACTCATCCATTTTTCGATATTTACACTCTAACAGAACGAATGTTCTTGCTTCTAGATCTTGCAGGTGAGGAGTGAGGCTAGTTACGATAGTGGTGTTGCTCATGATGGCGAATGCACATGGTTATGTTATGAACTTGTCTTAGAGTTTGATCTATGTCATGTTATGTTATCCTTTGATGATGTATCATCTTCGGACCTTTATGAACAAGTTGGTATATTAAAGTCAAATTCTTGTATTTTATCGTCTATTAAGCAAATATGATATTTGCCTCTAATTTATTATTCATGTCATGACTTTATAAGTCTTTCGTTGATTTTTATCTTATATGTTTTCATTTTTACATTTGTTGATCATAATTAACGACATTCAATCAAATAAGATAATAAAACGACATATGATCGTATGAACAACTTATGTGAAGTTAAAAAATTAACTTCTAAAGGATTACATGATAAGAAAATTAAAGTGAAGAAGGACATGAACGATAAAGCTAAGCAAAAAAGAGCAATTTGCATTAAAAGTCAACACCAAGTATGATGTTCATGTTTTAAAATATTTTATAAAATGATAATGATAAGTTATAGTGCATTATATTGATAATGTTAAACAAAGTAAAATTAAGGGGAATGTAAAAATGAATTATATTGATAATGGATAAGTAAGATAAGAAAGGAACCAAGATGAAAGATAGACTTAAAGTTAAGCTAAGGAGCACAATTGGCTAAAAGAAAAAGTAAAATAAAAATGAATGATCATACGTTGACTCTAAGCTTAGGTTAAAATTCTATGGTATACTTTGTGTTATTTATGATGTTTATATGCATGACATGTAGGCATTTAGATATATGAGTGATATGACTCATCCATTTTTCGATATTTACACTCTAACAGAACGAATGTTCTTGCTTCTAGATCTTGCAGGTGAGGAGTGAGGCTAGTTACGATAGTGGTGTTGCTCATGATGGCGAATGCACATGGTTATGTTATGAACTTGTCTTAGAGTTTGATCTATGTAATGTTATGTTATCCTTTGATGATGTATCATCTTCGGACCATTATGGACAAGTTGGTATATTAAAGTCAAATTCTTGTATTTTATCGTCTATTAAGCAAATATGATATTTGCCTCTAATTTATTATTCATGTCATGACTTTATAAGTCTTTCGTTGATTTTTATCTTATGTGTTTTCATTTTTACATTTGTTGATCATAATTGTTAATGGTCAAGCGCATTTCGAAGATGTTCTGAACATGTGGTGGACGTTGATTCATCTGCGTGGTAGAGTATATTTTCATAGTGTTAATTATAGTTCACCAAATTACTTTTGCCTTCATTGTTACTCATCATCAAAGCTATTTGCATTCTTCATCTCAAATTGATTATTCAATTACCTGATGTTTGTTTTTATTTTTCATTTTAAATAGCCAAATCTCTTAGTTATGAATATAGCTATTTTAATTTTTTACTATTATTCACATTATTATATTTTATGGTGAAAAATAGAGAAAGTGCAGAGTAAGTATAAGAAAGTCAAATTTTATTATTATGTTTCTTTATACAAATCTAATATTCAAGCCTTCAGATTTAAGAAACTTCATGTTAACATTTCATTATAAATAAATTTATTATTACATTTACAAAGAAATTTTTAAATGAATATAAATTAAATAATGTAATTAGTATATTAACTCATTGAACTCATTTACATTATTTTGTACTCATTAAGTAATTCAACCTATATATACTTAATTTTATTTTATAATTAAATCGCTAAATTCTAATCGGTAATAATGAATCATTATCCACTGACCATTAAACTATTGTACGCTTATGTAACTGTTATTTTTATTAGGCATTTTTTGGTCATCATAAATATAACTTTTAAATTATCATCTAATGTATTGACCAAGTTAAAGTACTAGTTAATTTATTTGGTATACGTAATTAATGATCTTGACAAAGGATACGTGACATTTTGAAATACTTGAAAGATGTAATATTTTTTTTTACTATTTATATAAATAATATTATGTGATTGTATTGTCATTTATTATTAATCTATAAATTCTTTGATTTAAAAGAATATATTCTCTATTGAGTTATTTGTTTCTATATTCATTAATATTAAAATATTTTAAATAAAAAATTTACTTTGATTTAAACAATAATTCAAACTATTTAAAATATTATTATATTTTTTCCGTTTGTTCATCAACTAATTCGAATATTGCATTTTACTAAACACTTTTATTTTGTCATTTCGTTTAATAATTAATCCGCTAAAATAGCTATTAACTATGAAAATTGTTAGTACTTAATGTTTTTTCTTTAATAAAATATTTGGATAAAGTTAAAACTCTAATAAAACACTGATTTACGAAACATTAAAATTTCTGGATAAGGGTAAAAGTCTAATCTCTAAATAAAACACTAATATTTAGAATTGCCAAACTGAGCATAATAGTAATCTAACTAAAAGGTCAAGTAACAATGCTAAAGGCTAAGCACTCCCAATCCATTTGCATGTGTATATCGTACCACTATTTCTTCTCAATCCACATAAAATGACATCAATAACACATCTCAAGTTTGATTTTTGCCGGAATGTAAATAGTAAATTGGTGTTCATCCTTTTGTTTGTAAAAATACGCACATGCCCATCAAAACACACTGTCACCATCCTTCGCGTATTTTCGGATTGGGTTAAACAATATGAGTTAGTAATCATCATAGAGAAAATACAGAATCTTAAATAGCACGAAAATGCGAGTCAGCCTCGTTACACGACAAAGTGAAAAGAAAATAAAATCGTCTGCAACATTGCTGATTAGAATACAGGGAACTTGTTCAATTGCAGTTTCAAGTACAAGATGTCTTCATAGAAGTACTATGTTTTACTGCCATGAGTCATTGCATTATGGCGAGCAACAGTGGGCAAATTACACATGAGACACCAAACTCTGCAGCTCCAGATGATGAATTGCCTTGGGAGAGATGAGTGATATTGTCAAAAACTGAGTTCGGAAACTCAGATTTCATTAACGCCGTCGGTTATGAATGCCTTCTGAGTTGTCTTTCATCATCATGGCCACAAACTCCTCATAGTTAATCCTTCCATCCTGCAACATCGATACAAATTTCAAATCAGGATATCTTTTAGATTTAAGACGGAATTAGTATGTCTTCTGTCAGGGTGTTTGCATAGAAGGAAATGAGGGAGAGGAATAGAAAAGTGGGACAGGAAATCTTTCCCCTTCATCATCCCGAAATTGGGGTTGAAAGACTTGGTCATGTTAAATTTTCCCTTTCCCCATCAGATGTTTTCTTTCCCTTATATTTTCTTCTCTTCACCTCATTTTAGAGGCACCCTCGTACTATCTTCCAGATGTCCAAGGGTATGATTTAGGCTTTACAATCCTTTTGGGTCGCGTCCAACGTTTAGATCTGTGTCTATTCGAACAATATGTTTTCCACTGACATTTAGGTCTTTCTTAGAGAGGTCCTAGATGCTTCTCAGTGGACTCTGGGTCTTTGGCATCTTAAATTCTTGATATAATGAACATTAAGATAGTTCAACATTTTTTTTGAGAGGTAAGATAGTTCAACATTAGCAACAGCTAAGCGAGGATCAGCATGCAAATATAATAAGATTTGAGTTCTAGAACATTAAAAAGCAGTCTATGCTTAAGAGATTAAATAAGTTTCTTCTACAAAAATAATACATCTCAAACTCAAAAGTTAAATTTCATAAATCTTTGGAAAGCAAATGTGCAAAGACTTACATCATCTATGTCAACTTCTTCTATTATCTCTTTTATTGTCTTCTCATCGCCCATATTATATTTCTTAAGGGCTTGCTCCAATTCCTCAACCGTGATGTACCTATGTAAAAAGCAGACAAACATGTTGGTTGTTAACATAACCAGAAAGTACTAACTACTAGAGCAGTTATAAAACAGAGGATACCCGCTCTTGTCCTTATCGAAATATTCAAATGCCTTGTACAAATGATCTTCCTTTTCCACTCTATTCATGTGCATTGTGGCTGTTATAAATTCCATGTAATCAATGCTTCCATTTCCATCAACATCAGCCTGTTAAAAGAATTGTCATGAACAGCAAAATTTCATATGGAAGAAGCAGTAGAAGACTTACTGCCTCCAGTAATTGCTGCACTTCAGATTCGGATATTTTGATGCCCAAATTACCCAACTTTGGAAGGCCAGCTTTTAGTTCTTCAAAACTTATTGTGCCACTATTATCGGTGTCGATGGATTTGAACATTTCTTTCAATCCCGTGATTTCTTCGTCCGACAAACTTTCAGCTATTACCTGTGCAAGAAGAAATCAATTTCCATTTGGAATCAAAGCATAAAAAAATATTGACTAATAAGTTGCAAATAGAAAATCACCTTCAAAGCTACTTTCTTCAGCTTGTTCATAGCCCTGAACTGTTTCATTCTAGTCAAGACAGCAAGATCAAGTGGTTTATCAGGAGCTTCACCATCTTCTCTCATCCATGGATGATCTATAGTTACAAAAAAATTATCAATCTGACTGAAATCAAAGTTCTTACTAAATGAGCAAAAAACAGCACTGATTAAATTGAGTGAAAGGATGCATTTGAAACATACCTAAAAACATCAAGAGAAAGCATTGCAAAATTGCAAAGAATGTGGTTGTGGTACTTTATTTCATATAAGGGAATAAATAGTCAAACAATGAATGCATTTTCAGAATAAAGCAATTTGAAGGTCATAAATTAGCAAGAGATGTATCAATGTTCATTATTGTACAGTAGACCAGAAATTCATTATCACAGAACCAGCATGAAATCAATTGTCATGCCAATTGATATGTGATCCTAAATGAATCTTAAAATATGTGATTTCTTTTTAGTGATGAAAAGATGTAGTGTATGATTGTTATTTGTTCTAGCAAGATTAATCTCTCTGGCTCTTATCCATGTAATGTTTTTTTTTCTCATGCAATGCTCACACTAGCTCGACAATATATAGAGGAACAGAAAACGTAATTTGAAGAAATATTTAATGTGATAGAAGTCAGTTGTATGTGAAAGAGATTTTCGAATTTGAATTAATGAGGACCACACAGTGGGTTTGCAACAGTGACTACTTGAAAGCATATAGCCACCCAAGAGTCAGAGCCAACTTATGAGTTATGGCACCAAATTTGAGCTTATTATGGGAAAGAGGAGATTATGAAGTGGAACTATGCCAACAGCAGCAAATGGCTGGAAAAAAGAAAGTGTAGTGAACGAACGAAATAACATTAGAAAAAATTGTGCAAGCAAGCGGAGCAGTAATATTTATCATTGAAGTTTGAAAGTAAATAGGTTAGCAAGCGAGAGGAGAAGCAAAAATTTACAATTGAAGCTTGAAAGAAAATAGGTTAAAACTTTAAGAGCTTTACTCAGAATTTCAGCAGCTGTAAGCCTCTCTTTTGGATCTCGACTCAACATCTTCTTTACAAGCTCTTTCGCACCAGAAGATATTGAAGGCCAAGGATCAGAAGAGAAATCAATATCTCCGCGCAATATGGAATCAAAAATGCCTTGCTCATTCTCTGTGTCCATAGAAAAGTGTCTTCTTTGAGTTGGTTTCTGTCTATTCTTGATACAAATTCGAAATAATATTTACCTTCTCCATCTACAAACCTGCCCAAAAAGGAGGGACACCAGAGAGAAGGATGAACAGTATGACTCCAGCGCTCCAAATATCAGCCTCTGCACCATAGTGTCTTTGCAACACTTCAGGCGCAACATAGTAAGCACTTCCAACAAGATCATGAAATACTTTTCCTGCAAAATCCAGTTAGTTCCTTTGGTGTTAAAATCAATTTGTAGAACGGTCAAGATGAAAACACATTCATACATGCAAAAAGTCAACAATGACTTGACCTATTATCAAACAGATCCAGTCTCCATATATGGAGCCTGTGGCTGTATGTGACCTTTAAACTTGAACCTAAACAGTAGACCATTTAACTTCACTTCTCCAATTTTCCATCACAGCATTACACAAACCAATTTGCTTATGTAGGGCTTAAAGGGTAGGTACATAAATGTATCTTAGTCAATAAACATTTGCCAGAAGAAAACAATTTAATTTTTTTTTCTTGGGCTCTGTGAGCTTCTATGAAAAATCCGAAGAGGAGTTGAAGTTTCCAATCAATCTCAGAAACCTATAACGATATCGTGTTAATTTTACTGTGTTCTGATAAGTGTCAACTAGTAATGTGATAGAAGCATCAGCAAGAGAACAATCACTGCAAAAAAAAAAAAAGAAGAAGAAGGTTCTTTGCTTCCAATTTACCAGGGGTGAAGAACACAGAGAGCCCGAAGTCCGTGGCTTTGAGCGGGGAATCCTCACGCTTGTTCAAAAGCAAGAAGTTCTCGGGCTTGAGGTCACGGTGCATCACCCCCATCGAATGGCACGCATGGATGACCCTCACGATCTCGCGGCAGAGATCGGCCGCGGCGCGCTCCGAGTAGTGGCCCTTGGCGATGATGCGGTCGAAGAGCTCGCCGCCCTCGCAGAGCTCCATGACGAGGTTCACCGAGTGCCGGTCCTCGTACGCGCCCTTGAGCTCGACGATGTTGCGGTGGCCGGTGAGGTGGTGCATGATCTGGATCTCGCGCCGCACGTCCTCCAGGTCGTCCTTGCGGACGAGCTTGCGCGTGGCGATGGACTTGCACGCGAACTGCTGCCCCGTCTCCCGGTGCGTCACGAGGTACGTGACCCCGAACTGTCCCCGCCCGAGCTCGCGGCCGAAGGTGTAGGTGGCCCGCACGTCCTCCATCGGCCGGCCGAGGACGCGGTCCGTGGCGGTCGTTTTGCCGACGAGACGTCCGGTTCCCCATCGGACCGGTTTAGATTTGGAAGAGAAGAGGAGTCGCGAGAGAGAGAGAGAGAGAGAGAGAGAGAGAGAGATAGAAGTCAGCGACCGGGGGGTGACCGGAAAAATCGGTATGGAGAAAGAGCATGGAAGTGGGGGTTGACTGCCGATAGCGGGTTGGAGATCACGTGCGCGTCAGGCGGCGGGTTTGGGATTTGGTGTCTGGTTGGATACAGCCGTTATTGAGGGCCGCGTATGACTCTTGACAATGTTGCAATTTGGATAATTGTAATAAATAATAATAATAACAATAATAATAATAATAATAATAATAATAATAATAAATACGTGGTAATAACACTTTTATTTTACCAGTGGGTTGGTATATTTAATTTTCGGACTATATATGTTTGTATTTTCGGTTATATGTATGTTGTAATAATATATTAGGAAATATCTATAAGGTGTTTTGTACTATATTTGACTTTTATATTTGTTGCACATATAACATAAACTTTAGTTTGTTAACTAAAAAGTTATTAAGTTTCCAAACTTTATCAGATTTAGCCTACTTTTTATTCAATAAAAAAGCATCAACTTTCCATTTTTTTCTCATATTTAGCTTCATAAGATATTTTAAGAAAATTATTAAATATAAATGATAAATTTATTTGATAAATGAACATTAAATGAATAAATAATATTTGTACCTTAAATAAAAAGTGTATGTGATTTATAATTATTATTATTAACTATATTATATATGAACATTAAGTATACAATAAATAATGTACAATAGAGGTTGATTATATAGATTTATGAATGGTGGAACTAGTCATAAGTTATTTTTAAGAAAAAAAAAGTATTCGTATGAATATATCGCATCAAATTTAATATTTTTCTTAAAAGGTAATATGAAAGATGATGTTTTTTTATCCACAAATAAGAAAACATGTTATATATGCAATAAAGATAAAAGTGTAGATTTTTCCTTTGTATTACTATCCATATAAATTGACTTCTACAACCACTTGGCCTCGTCGAAGGCCAAAATGAGTAATAATATAATATATTTTTAAAAATGATATATAATTATAACCACGTATATTATATTATGATCAATATGGGAATATAACAAATATTTAATTTGCTAATAAATAATTGTATAATAATGAAATGAAAAAGAAGAAGAAAGGATTCGTTACTGAAGCCAATTACATACAAACGGATCTAATCAAGAAGATAACGATAGGAGACAAGATAAAATTGAAAATTATATAGTGAGAACTTAAAAATATAATTATGGTAATAAAAAATGCCAAAAGCATATATATTTGACTATTATTAGTAAGTTGCTTGTTTATAAGAAAATGAACTAAAACTTGAGATAACTAGTTCATTATTTTTTCTGCTTAAATTAAATTGTTAAATCCCCCAGAGTTAATATGTTAATAATGATTAATAGATGCATTTGTATTATTAACATATAAGTTTTTTTTATAAGTCGCCCTCTTGGACCAATTGGATCTCCCACTGCAACTTGCCCACTTTGTATCTCATTTTCAATTAGAGATGGACCACGAAAGCTCAAATTATTTTTAAAAATATTAAAAGGTTAAAATAATAAATAAGTAAATAAATAAAAAAGTGAATTAAAATAACTTTAAGACGATTTCAATACTTTTAACTATTTGAACAATAAACTATATCTAAAAGGCTCCTACAGCTATATTTAAGTATTCGACGCTTAAAAAATTGGGAGGGGTCATCCCTGTTTCCATTTTTTTCATCATTTGTGTCGTTTTCTAAAATTATAAAAAGTGAATAATAAGATGACCGTCTCGTCTGATATTAAATATATAATTATAGATTTATTTATTTTATAAAATATTTTATTTTAAAAAAATCAAATAAAATAATATTATATCAAAGTGAGTGGTACAATCACATATTTAAAATTGACGAATTTACGGAATCACACAAAAAAGTCAAAGATGAAATATCACTTATGTATTTTTGTACTCTATTATTTTCATAAACATCAGTCTATCTAATTATCTAAAACAATTGTAATGGCATTTTTTAAAACTTATTTAAACTCTCGATAATAAAAGTACAAATATTTATATTTATCAATATACTGGTTTGCTTCATAGATGAATTAGTATGTTTTTTTTAAGGAAATGATTCTTAATTAGCTTTGAAAGTCATTATACAAAATAACACGGAGGCCCGGAGGGGGTTCATTTTCCCAAAAAGCATCCGCATTCGCTTGCCGGGCTGAGTTGGCCAAAAAATCTGCGGCTGTGTTAGCCTGTCGGGTAACATGTTTAATTACAAAAAGATCAAAAAAGGAGATGGTGTCCCAGCACTCCAGGAGAATGTTCTTGATGCGCCAAGGTGGAGCTGCTAGCTTGTTGAGACATGAAACGAGCAATTGTGAGTCGGATTCTATCCAAACATTGCGGAAGTTTGATGTGCGGCAGCATAGGAGACCGAGTCTAATTGCCCATGCTTCAGCTTTAAGTGCTGAATGAAAAGTTCGTCTAAATGCACCTGCGAATAGAAAAGAACCACAATGAGAACGGATAATGAAACCTGCACCACCCACCTCCGTAGATCGAATGAACGACCCGTCTGAGTTAAGTTTAACCTAGTATTGGGGTGGTGCCTCCCACCGGGCCACATTGTGGACCTTGGGGTGATATCCCTTAGGACGGTGGATACGTATGTGTTCCATGGAATTCGCCATGGCTCGTTCCAGCATGGAGAGAAGCGAGGTCTGCTTGGAGCTGAAGTGGAGGTCGTTCCGCATATTCCATATCCCCTAGAGGCAGTGGGCTATGAGGGAGTGTAAAAAGGTTTTGTGAGAGGAGTCTAAATTGTCGCCTTCTAATAACCAGTCCCCCTCACCCCAAGAGCGGAAATGAGCAAAAGAGTGGCTAATACTAGATTGAACGAGGGACCACAATGAGCAGCTTACAGAGCACGTAAAGAAGAGGTGTGTATGTGTCTCAATCAATAAATCGCAGAGGGTGCATAACAGATTTGTAGAGCTATCAAAGGCATTAATAATAGTTTTGGTTGGTAGGTTGGCATGCAATAATTTCCACATTAATGTTTGTATCATTGGGGGTGCACAAATTTTCCACATTTGCTTCCAGCCAGACTAGTGCTGCTCTCCGTGGGCAATAGCCGGCAAGTTCAGGAACCTGTAAACAGACTTGGCATGGGCTTCGCCATGTGGGTCTGACACCCAAATCCATCTGTCATCATCGGGTTTTGCAGGTAAATGGATAGTTAGAATCCGAGCCACAATAGCTTCACCAAAATAACAATTAAGGAGGGAAGTATTCCATTTTTTATCAGAAATGAGAGAAGCCAATGGAAGGTTTCTAAATTCGCATTTACATTAATAAAGTTGTTGGCATCCAGGAGAAAGGTAAGCAAAATAGCCAGGGATCATTCATGATATTGATCTTAGAGCCAACACCTACTAGCACTCTTAAACCTAGTTTTAGTTCCTGTAATGCAATCAAACATAGTTTCCAACTCCATGCATGCTGACTTGATGTGGAAGAGTTTAGCCATGGGTGTGGTCTTCCATACTTCTGGTGGATTAATTGTGACCATATATCCTGAGACTCATTTAGCACTGCTAAGATTCTTTTTGCCATAATTGAGGTACGGATCAGTAATAAATTTTTTATGCCTAGACCCCCATATGTTTTGGGGGAAGAAATTGTATTCCAGTTTATTAAGTGAGCCCCTGATCGTGTGCCATCCTTGGACCAAAAGAATTTTCTGGATTGTCTTTCTAGACTCTCAATAAGACTAGCTGAAACATATATTGAACTTAGATTGTAAATTGGAAGGGTACTAAGGACTGATTTGATAAGGGTAGCCTTACCCGCGTGGTTTAGATGTTTTGCCTTCCAACCGGATAATCTAGATGATATCTTGTGGTGTAAAGGGTCTTGATATTTTATTGAGACATATTTGTATGAGATGGGGACTCCAAGGTACCTAAAAGGGAAGGAGCCAGACTTCATATGCAGGGTTTGTGTGACTAGAAGCTTTCTTTTAGCACAAAATTTTGGAGGAAAAAATATTTCTGATTTTTCTAAGTTCATAGTTTGGTTAGATAGCATGACATATAGTCTGAATGTTTCCATAAGTCTTCTGCAGTTCTTAGTAGTGGCAGCAATGGCAATAAGCTTGTCATCAACATAGAGCATATGACTGAGGGAGAAGGATCCAATTCTAAAGGGAGTGATTCTGTTAAGTGCAACTTGTTGGTTTATTAGTAAGGTGAACACTTGGGAGACCAGGATAAAGAGGTATGGGGACAATGGATCACCCTGTCTAATTCCCCTTGAGCTACGAAAGGTGGCTGACGGGTAACCATTGATGTAACATGTATAAGTGGGGGAGTATATACAAGTTTGTATCCAGTTTATGAATTTAGGCTGGAAATTCATGATACTGAGTACATTGATGATAGCTTGTCATGATATCTTATAGAAAGCTTTCTCCATGTCTATTTTAATTAAAATGTGTTTCTTGTTACCTTTCTTCATTGAGTGTGCACGTTATTGTGCTATGTGTATGTTGTATTGGATGGATCTTTTTGGAATAAAGGCTGATTGACATGGATCAATTAAATCATTTAGGGTAAGCCTTAATCTATTTGCCAATAATTTTGCCAACAATCTATACAGCACATTGAATAATGCAATTGGTCTGTAGTCCTTTACAAATTGAGGTTTAGGTTTTTTTGGGATGAAAATGAGGGCAGTGTGACCCTAGTTGTATGGCAGGGTTTGGAGGAAATCCTGTATGAGTTGAGTGATTTTATCCCCTACTATATCCCAGTAATTTTTATAAAACTCAGTTGTGAAGTCATCAGGACTTGGGGCTTTGCCAAGTGGCATTGACCATAGACATTCCTTAATGTCTTCTTTTGTGATTGGAGCAGTTAAGGAATCCCCCCATCTGGGGTGTAGTTTGGGCAAGGAAGGCCATGGGTCAATAGGGATGTCTGATGAAGGGTTGGGTTCCCACAATTTACTATAGTATTTCACAAAAGTCTGCCTAATTGAGTGTTCTTCAGTTATGATGTTTGCATCTTTGTCTTTGATGGTCAGAATTGCATTTCTTTTTTGCATGACTAGTGTGCTAATATGGAAGAAAGATGTGTTTTTGTCTCCATTTTGAAGCCAATTTATCCTAGATTTGCTCCACCATTTCAAACTAATTTGTCTTAGTAGTGTTGCATGGTAGTTGTTTAAGGCTCTTAGGTTCTTTAATTCTTCATTTGAGAGCCCTATGGAACAGTCTTTAGCTTCCAAAATATTTAGATTTATTTTGACCTACTTTACTCTATTTTCTAATTTTCCTAAATCAGATTGATTTCATTTACATGTTCTATTCCTGATTTGGTGTAGGGCATACTCTAGATTGTTGCCTATTTGGTCGGTTTGTGTAGAAAGCCATACTTGTTTAACTATCTCTTTAGGCTCATGATAATCGAACCAGAAATTTTCATATTTGAAAGGTCTTGGTCTATGTTTGGTGAGGTTTGAGTCAAATAGAAGAGGAACATGATCTGAGACACATCTTTCCAGGGTCTTGAGGGTAAGATTGGGGAAGGAAGTCAGCCATTGATTAGTGATCATTAGTCGATCTAGCCTACATAAGATTCTGGGCAAACCAGTCCTATTATTACACCATGTGTATTGATGGCTCGTGAGTGGGATGTCAAGAAAACCATGATGTTGGATTACAGTTGATAGGGTTCTTGTTTATTTGGTCACTATAAAAGGTTTTCCTCCTTTTTTATCTTCAGGACTTAGGATGAAGTTAAAATCACCAAAAATGGCACGAAAGATCGTCAAATCTAAGATAGAGTAAATGCTGCTAGAGTTCATTCCTTATATTTGGTATTACTCTAGCATAGAGACAGGATATGAGACATGAGAAAGAGTCTATTGTAACGACTATGTGAACTACTTGGGGAGAGAGTAGGATCGGTGTCACCTGGATGTCAGTTGAGCGCCAGGCCAGAAGGTTTCCTCTCGCCGAGCCATTGCCTTCTTGAAAACACCCATGCCAATTTCTACCAATGCGTTTAATGACTTGATTTGTCTTCACGTTATCAGTGTGTGTTTCCACTAGGATGATGAGATCAGGGTTGTGGGATCTGATGATATCAGCAAGGTGGTCTCTCACCTTGCTACGATACGCCCCACGACAATTCCACATGAGTATCTTCATGAGGGGCATAGATCTGCTAATTTGTTCACCGCTTGCCGCTTGTGAACCACTTTAGGATCCTGCGAGCGAGGAGGAGGAAGGTCAGTATGACTAAATATGTGAACTCGAGGCTTACCTTTGCTTTGTTTTCCTTTGCTTTGTCTGTGAGGGGGTGGCAGGGGTGAGAATCGTAGGTTTGCTTTTCTCGTGCGCTTTTGAGGGGAGAGGGACATGACCGTGAGCTCCTCATCTTCCAACTCTACTTCTGAATCAGAGGAGGAATAGTGCTGAAGACGAGCCTAGTGTAATCCCTCGGTGGCCTTTACGACCATATCTTCATGCTTCATTCCGAGTTCAATAGCTGGGCTTGAGGAGACGTTTGGAAGAGAGGGGTTTTCTTGCAAAACCCTAGTGGGGAGCTCACATGAAGCAGGAGAGGGGAAGTACTAGGGGTTAATGGGGATTCCAAGAGAGGGTCACGTGATATAGATGAGGGGGGAGTCTCCCGCTCTTGGGTGTGATCACGTGCTTCAGATAGGGAAGGTGGCACCAGATACGAGGAGTAATCACGTGCTGCAAACAGGGAGGATGTCCCGTTGCCACTACACGTGTCCCACTTGTTCTCTCTCTCCCTACACCTGCGTCACGAGCCATGTGTTGATCTATCTTCGAGGAGACCTTGAGCGCACTAGGGGAATCACCCAACTGCTTCGGGGATGTCACCAACGGCTTTGTGATCACCACTGTTGCAGTCTCGTCAGTCTGCATAGGAAAATCATGATTTACATTTGAGCGGCTAATCTCCGTCGTTGCTTGTTTGTCGACCTGCACACTCAGATCAGTGGTTAGCGATTTATGCGTTGATGCTAAACGATCGAGATCATTTGAGTTTAGGGCATTTTTGGTGCTATGTTGAACCGTGTTCGAAGTTGGTTCTTCCCTCACACGATGGGTTGGCTCTGCGGACCGCCGTCGACGGGGTGGGAAGGAGCGAATCCAAGATCCGTATAGCAATGGCTGCTGCTTGGAGGGTTCCACTTTCGGCGAAGTTCCGATTTTCGACGGACATGTACCGATCATATGACCTGTACAACCACAACCAAAATATAGTAGTGAGAGATTATCATAGGTAACTTGTTGGAAAAATCGGTGACCGTCTAGGGTGCGAATCCAAACCCCCTGTTTTATTGGCTTTGAGAGGTCTATGTCGACGCGGACTCTTGCAAATCATAGACGTTCGCCTTTCATGGTGTGTTCATGTAGCTTCAAGGGCTTGCCAAAACAACTTGCGATGCGCAAGATTGATTCCTCATTTGCAAGCTCGTAAGTGATAAGTGGTTTTTATATAGATGATTTTTCTACTTAAACACTCCAATTTTCTATTCACTTTCAACTCGCATGCATATTTTCATGTATTTATCACTTCATTTTCCCAAATTATTTGTATAGTTTATATGTAAAGCTCTATACTGAAATTGTGCATGAATAGATACATTTTCAGCTCCTTTGTTCACATTCTGGTTTATCACCCATGTGCTGGCCTAATCTCTATTATTGAACCATTCTATGATCATGGGAATATATTTAGTTAGTTGCTGAAAAGTGTTGAT
>LTAE01000099.1:15087-70041 GCA_001647135.1 Pontederia paniculata | reverse complement strand
TCAATGTTTTGTGGAGACACACTAATTTGATTTCGAATGTTCTGATTGAAACTGAACTTTAGAGGTCCTGAGGTTTTCCAGATGACTATTCAGATGAAATCAATTCCTAGGAGATATTCCCTCATTTGCACTTATCCATCTTATTCCTAAACTAGTTAATTTTAATCCTTGTCTTTAAACTAAAATACCAAAAATATTTGCTATTCTCTGCTAGGATCTTTTTCTGAAATATGAAATTAAAAACAAAAAAATCTTATCTTTTAGTTTTCAGTCTGTTGTTAATTCTAGTTTCATGTTTCTATTAGCCCTTTTTCTTAGTTAGTTAATTCTGCTAGATTAGTCCTTAAGTTTCAATTCACTGTGGATACGATACCCAAGGTTAACTACTCGACCTGTGCACTTGCATATTTGAGGAAGTTAAGGGGTTAAAACTTGACTATCATATTTCACATACACCCTTCCATACACATAATTCATTACATAAACCGACAATACCATAATCCTCAATAAGCAAGGCCCGGTATCTGGAGCCAAACAGGGGTAGAGGTCAGCTGCTCCTCCAGGGGGCGGAAATAAGGCCGAGGCTTCATGATGTTTAGAACAGTGCCTTCCAACTTCCACGGACCACCTGTGAGGACATGGAGAAGGTCTATATTACTATCAAAATAAAAAAATGAAGTAATAGTTACTCATTTCCGTGATCCTGAGGGCGGATTGCAGATTCCATAGTGTCAGCGACTCTTTTCCTAAAAACTCCCGTGTAAGGTTTGCCCCAAATATGCGTCCCATAAGGCATCGTTGCAGCTCGTCTGATCGTTTAGCCACCTCCGCCTTGGGGATGATCACCTCTTCAGTGGTGTTTTCCTGGATTTTCCTAAGCTGCATCGCCGGGATCCGAGGGGCAGGAACGGGTTTGGATGCCCTTGCTACCTCCATCCATGAAGCAGGAGGCGGAAATGAAGGTTTTGGGAGCAATGGGGGAAGGGGGTTTTGCTCCCTTATGCCTTTGGGAGTATTAGCAGGGAGTGAGAAGGATGGGGGGGAGAACACACACAGAGTGAGAGAGAGGGGGAAAGGAGGAGGAGGAGATGTTAGAAGATGAGGGGTCTGGAGGTTTGAGAGAGAGCATCGTGCGTTTCCTACTGTTGTGAAACTGAAACTCTGTTAGTGGTAATTAGTATGTTGCATTATGCCACTTAATAAAATGCGCAACCATTCATGTGCACTCTGAACACTATTTAGTAGCATTTGATAATTTATTAATTACGCTTTTGTGTTCAATCATGTTTTTATTATATTTATGTTCATCGCACAATTTAATAATCAATATCAAAATTTTGACATAATCATAGTTTTTTATGCATATTTCTGACTTATGAGCCATCATATTAAGTTGATAACTATATATTGATTTATCTTGTTATTTCGATGACAGATTTAAAACTGATACCATTAACAGTAAGTTCATTACATCAGTTGACCTTGTCACAATTGTAGTCTCAAATAGCTTTACTTGCCACGCAATTTCAAGTTTTAGACAAAGATGACTTAAATGTCATGGGCATTACTTGTAAGTGCTTGATATGCTTTTATGTAATCTCAGTGGTTAAAGAACTTTAACTTTCCATGCCCAAAAAATAAATAGAAAAATAATATTAAGTTAAAGTTAATTGAGCTTGAACGCATATTAACACAGATAATAAGTATCATGTGATGATGCAATCGATTTTCTTGCAACTAATGAATTAATGACATCTAAAAGAAAAATTCAAAATAAAATAGAAATGATGTGGCAAAGTAAAGCAAAACTTATTATTATTGTTATGACTAATATTTTTATCTTCTTTTATTGTTAATTTTGTTTAAAGTGTTAAGACACGTCAAGTTATATTCATTTCCTATTTACTGTAAACCTTATACGATTTTTACATGCGAGAGTGTCATAAATCACAGAAATAAATGATGATATATGCAGTGATGATATTCACGATGAGTTGCATGACATATGTATAATTTAAGCTAGGTTGACTATTTCACTATGAGTTGGTTAGTAATTTTTTTATTGAACTATGCTAAAGAATCTCTTATTTATTTTAGGCTCATGATTAAAAATATATATTATTTAAACATTAAGTTTTGCAATAATATATACATAATATTAATGGGTAAATTAATTAAAAGTAAAATAAAATTAGAATGCTAAGCATCAAGATTATTTTTCGACGTGTGTTGAATGATGATTCAACAATATTTCGCTCAGATAGTATTTTAAAAAAGTTATACATTCTTCGCATATTGACAATTTTAATTCAACTCAAGTGACCATGTTAACTTCTAAGATATGAATCATTCTTCATACAACTTTGTTAGGAGTACATCTCTGAGTGCTATAGTAGCACATTGAATGATCTCTTTTTTTTAAAAATATCTCTATATTTATATTGAGTAAAATTTATATGACTACAAACACATGTTAGAAGAAAAACTACAAACACATATTGGAAGAATAAATTACAGGAGTTAATTTATTTATCTAACATACATTATAGCATTTGTTTTATCCCAAAGTAAACACAACTTAAGGCCCTGTTTGGATGCTTTGTAAATATTTTCGTTGTTTTAAAAAAACTATGGTAAGTCATATTTTGAAAAATGACTTACTAAGTATTAATTTTCAGCATAAATATATCCTATGAAGTGTTTGGCTACACTTCTACTACTTTAGAATTATAAACAAATTAAATATGTTATATATTATATAATTACAATACAATATTAATAGTTTGTATTATTATATAGTATATCGGCAGGATGCAAAATTAGCACGATTAATAAAACACTTTGATTTTCTTATGAAATAATTATAGTTGCTCTTTGTTAAAACTTATAATTATAATCATATACGAAATATTATAATTACTAAAAAATAAATACGTTATAATTAACATAGTATATGGTTACATGTTATAACGAACTATAAAAGCTAAAATATCATATTATTATAACTATTACTATTACCGCAATGAGTTGGGAAGTTCGTGTTGTAATGACTTGACTGGATGTGAGTGAAAATATCATATGACTCAATTGGAGCTCACTGAGAAACAAAACAGAGATAATTCAGAAGTCTGACTTGATAAATTTTTTACTACGTAATTATAGTAAAACGTCGATTTTTTGTTGGATAAAATTTGTAGACAAACAGTGTTTTGTAAATTTTTTCGTCAACGGAAAAGAAAACTCTGGTTTTAACGTATCCAGAGATTTTACGATATATCCAAACACGCCCTAAATTTTTTTATTTTCCGTGCGAAATTTAAGTTTATAAATATTTATAAAATAAAAAAAAATATATGAAAAAAACAAAGAAAAGAGCCCTTAGCGACTGGGCCGGTCGGCTTTATTCCGAGGGCCATAAGTTGGTTCTCCTCCCAAAACCGGCGCGTTTCCCGCCTTTTCCGCTCTCCATCGGGAGGCAACCGCCACGGCGACTCAAAAACCCTAGCGACCGCCGGCGATCCCCCGTCCAATGCTCGCTGTCTTCGTCCACCACCACCTCATTGCTCCTAAACCCAAACTTCATATCCTTTCACTACCACCACTGATCGCTGCTCGCGCTCGTCTCTCCGCGCTCGCTTCCACGCGGTCTCCGATGGCGCCTTCGAAGGTGGTGGCCGAGTACGCCAAATCCAACCGGTCCTCCTGCAAGGGTTGCAGCAAGAACATTGCCGGAGGTTCGCTGAGGTTGGGATCCTCCGTCAGAGACCCCCGAGGATTCGACTCCGTGAAGTGGTACCATGTTGACTGCTTTCCTACGAAGTCGCATTCGATCTCCGTCGCCGAAGAGATCTCCGGCTTCTCTAAATTGAAGGTGCTACGATATTTTACACCTTTCCTTTTTCTTCACATATGAACAGGTCTGTTCCCGGGTTTCTTACGAAATTTGCTGTTTATTGGAGAGTTCAGGACTCTGACAAGGATGCATTGAGGAAGCTGGAGGCCGCTGAAGCATCCAAAAGGACTGCGAGCAAGGTTTGATTTTGATTAATTTTAAGACTTCGCTTTTCTGCGCGCCCCTGAAGTGTTAAGCGAGGTTTCCCAAATTGGAAGATTTGTTACTGTCCAATATGAAAGCTTCATTGCACTTTCTATTATCAAGGTTGAATGTGTTCATCCCCTCTACAACCTTATGACTGATCTGAGTATAGCTGGATAGGGCATCGAAAGCATCTTCATTTTTATTTTATTTTTGCTGCTCTTAGTTTTAGTTGCTTTCTATTATCTTTTCTTTTCTACCGTTTTGGAATAGTTGTGCCCATCTTATTGCTCAGGTTGAGTCTCATATTGGAATCAGTGTAGAGGGAATTGAGAATTAGGCAGTGCTGACTTTGTGCTCTCTGGTTTGCTGCTTACTTTTAGGCTTGCACAGGAGATAGCAGTGCAACTGAGGTATCAGAGGCACAGAGCTCAAAGAAAGCAAAGGTTTGCTCACTTTACTTGTGAATTAGATTCACCTGTTGGTGCTTAAAATCATAACACTGTTCTGTCCATTTGTAAGGTTGATTGTGCTTCTGGAATCATAAACGAAGAACAGCCAGAAAGCGAAGCAGAACAAGAGGTATAGATGTTTTTCTCTTGAGTCCTATGTATGGCTCCATTTATTTTGGTGGAAACGATTTTAATTATTGGGAAAACGAATTGTAAGAAAGTATTTCAATTTTTCATGTGTTTGATAGATGATTAAATGTACGAGAAAAGTTGTCTTGGTAATATAAAAGTGATAGATTAGTAAGAGGAAAATGAATTTCCATTTTGAAAAGAGTAAGTTGTTTTCTGAAACTTTTACATATTTTTCTGGACAACATGGAATTGTTTCAACCAAACAGTGAAAACTGAGGAATTCATTTTCTAGGAAAATATTTTCATCAAAGTAATGAGGCCTATATTGCAAGAACATGCAAATCCATGCACTAAGCATTCCCCAGCTAGCAGAGTCAAGAAAGAAAGGCACGTGCATATACAGCCTCTTCGTAGCAGAGAAATTGGTTTCAAGCTTCAAACTTACGGCCTCTTGATCACCAAATAAGTAATTTAATGGTTGTGTCATGGTTTACACTCTTAGTGAAACTTACACTAAATATTACTCAAATTAGACATTCTTGTTTGTTCATAGTTATTTCTTTTTGTGGGAGAGAACACTAGAAGGCTTTTTAATGTCTGATTGGACTCTTTGTTGCATATTCTGTTATCGTATAGGTAATAGGTGCTTGTCTTCGAAATCAGTTATAAACATTATATAATTGTGATTGCATCTATGGCATGTATATATTATAGCATATATTTTTTTTGAGAGGATATTATATTATAGCATATTTTAATACTAAACCAGTCATTCGTTTGCATGTACTTGTTCTCAGAATTTTGTGGATGGCAAAGAAAATTGCTTCCATATGGATTTTCACAATTCTAATGTAAAGGACAAATACAAGGTACAATATTTCTCTTCCTCTGAGTCTAAGGTAACTATATTCATTTGTTCTTTTCCTTAAAATAGTAAATCTTTGATACTTACAAAGGTTGATGTGTATGAATGTCCTTGTGCTGCAGTTTGCAGCTTATCCTTTTATGTAAATATATGTAGGAAAATGAATCATAACATTAAGTTGTATTTTGTTTTGTTCAGGATGCCACCCTCTCGTCAAATTGGAAAGCCTTCAAAACAGTAATTTTTCGTAACAGGGTAAGATATGCCAACTCAAAAGATCTTTGCTTCAAAGTTGTCCTGGAACCACATGCACTATGGTTTTATTGTTTCATCTCTCTTTCTCTATTTAGTGTACTAGGGTTCGGTCACAGGGTAGTATTACGGGTAACATGTTTTTCATTCTAAAAAAACATGTTTGTCGGACATATGTACTGTAATTACATGACCGCACCCTAACTTTTTCCTATATGTATGTATGTATGTGCTTGACTTTGCCTTAAGTTTTCAATCAGAACCTCTATATTTTCAGGAAGATGGTCTTCATGACTCAGAAAAGATTGCTGCATTTGATTTTGATGGGTGTCTTGCAAACACCTCTGTAAAAAGGTTCTCTACTTCAGAACTCAGCTCATAATAGGCTCTCTACTTAATTACTTTAATGTTTGATGTATTAACATGATATTTTTAGAGTCAATAATGTAATGGATTGTGACTAAATACACCTGTAGAAGGTTGCAGTGTTCTAACTTGGAACTCTGCTCAAGATAGGTTATATATTTAATTACTGTACAGTCTTTTCACCACCATGAAATTTTAGTTTCAGCTCATCATATGATAAATTGCATATATGTATCGATATATGAATGTTTCCATCTGTTGTCACCTTCCTCTCTGTATCCTGAGGAAATTCCATTGGTGCAATCATGTTCAAATTTCTTTTGTATGCTTGAAAGCGAATATTACAATTCAGTGTTAAAGGCAGGAATTTAGGCAAACTCAGAAAGATTCCTAGTGAGCTTTGTTGGAACAATCTCTCTGTACAATCATTTCATATTTGAACAATAAATCCTCTTACGCCAAGTTAAAAGATTGAGACAAAATGAAGATTCAAAAACTCATTTAATGGAGGAAGATCTTTTCTTGTATTTTCATATTCTGGATAAAGTTTTTGGGATTATGATACGGAGATCAAATAAATTTCATGCATGCTTTTCCATCTCACTGCAGCTTCAATTGCTTGTCTTCCCATACATATTTTCATATGTAACTCTTAATTTCTTTCTGGTGTTGTTTGGAAAGTTGTTCAGACTAAGTCTATCTAACCTATGATATACCTGTATTTGGGATTATTACCTTGCATATATGTTTTCTTTTCTTTTTTGTATTTTGACAAGTAAATGCATATAAGGAAGTGAATATTTCTTCTTCAAAAACGATCCAATTATTTATCATACTGGTGCAGAACTGGTGCAGATGCCTGGTCCCTTATGTATCCGTCAATTCCGGAGAAGCTTCAAGATCTATATAACAAAGGCTACAAGCTGGTTTGTCTATGACTTTTCTTTGTATTATCTCAAATATCTACGTTAATTTTATTTCTTTTAAGTTAGGAGTCAAAATTAGGCTTTCTTAAATTTCAAATATCTTTCTCTCTTCTCAGAAAAAAAAACTGTCCTTCTCTCAGGTTATATTTACCAATGAGTCTAATATTGAGAGATGGAAGAACAAACGACAACAGGCCGTTGATTCAAAAATAGGACGGCTTAACAACTTTATCAAGTGTGTTGAAGTCCCAATTCAGGTGTTAATTTATAAACTTGTAGTCATCTTGTTGCAGTATGTCCTGGATTCTCTTATGTTCTAATGAGAATTGTGCTCATATTTCAAAACTGATGTTTTCATTGGAAGCTTGAATGTTCTGTTTTCTTATGAGATACATGTCTACCTAATAAAATCATAACAAATATAAACTTCTTCGCTGCCTTATTTTGTCATTCCAGTGTACCCGTAACATATGAGCCATGTGACTATTAATCCATATCTTTGAGCTCTACTATATTGTACTGGAGAACTTCAAATTATTTGTATCATCACATAGTTATATGCATTTAATTGCAGGTTTTCATTGCTTGCGGGTTAGGGAAAAATAAAGATCAATCTGAAGATCCCTTCCGTAAACCACAACCAGGAATGTGGCGACTGTTCGAACAACACTTCAATTCTGGCATCACAATTGACATGGATCAGTTAATAATCTTTTCTTTCAGTTGCTAACCTGCATTCTTGATTGTTCCCAAACAATTTTTGTTATTAATTATGATTTATGTCAGAATAATATTTTTTTCTCTTTTAGCTCGTTTTAGTCTTTGGCTTGTTATTTTCTTACTCACTCTACACTGAAGTTTATATTTTCTTCTCTTTATCCGAACTACCCCAAATGCCAAAAAAAAGACTGATGTTGACTAGAATCAAAGCGGTATTTCCTTACTTATTTTTAGTTTTTTTTGTCTAAAGAATGCTTTTCAACTATAATTTTATTCTCTTTCTTTCTCTATCTGCCTGATATTTAGGATTCAAGTACCTTCGTCTTCTCTAATATTTTCTCATGACTTCTAATGCCCTTTCACTTTTTGTATAAATTGAATTATTTGGAGCTTTCTTAGTTTTTACTTGCCTCTGCTTCTACACATACACACTGTTTGGTCGATTCTATATGTCAATTATGTTTGACTTCCTAAGTCAAACATGCTTTGAATTAAAAGAATTACTTTCCAATGAACGCCAAGAATTTTCTGCTTCCTATTAAAAGATTTCCTTGTATAATTAATTCAACTATTGGCTTCAGATCATTTTATGTTGGAGATGCTGCTGGAAGAACCGAGGATCATAGTGATGCAGATATCAAATTTGCCCAGGTAGAGTAGTTTCTTTTGTTCTATAAGCCCTGGCTTTTAGTGTTAATAAGTGATATCATAGGTTATTTTGATACCCCTTGAACATTTTTCTTACATTGTTTCAGTTTATTCATTTTTAATTAATCTTGAGGTTCCATGATTTTAGGCTGTTGGCTTGAAGTTTTATGTTCCTGAGGAGTTCTTTCTCACTAAGTAGTCAGCATCCTACAGATTTGGAAGGTTCGTAATGGTTCACAATCCGTTCAGGTTGTGTTTTATCTCGCAAATTATATGCCGATCGGTCTGAAACATTTCTTCGATCAGATAAACTTAGAGATAAACTGATACTCATGCTCTTTTTTTGCAATGAACTTGTTCCCTCCTGTAAAGCTTGATGTACGATAATGATCTAGAAACACTCATGATTAACTTGCTTGTACATGATTGAATTCGTTTCTGTTCAATTTTCCCTGCTCTTTCTAGGTGGCAGTTTATGAAGAGTTATTTTTACTGAGTTCCAACATCCTCCTCCAAAGAGAACTCTAAGGATAGAACATGAAAGCGTTGTTTTGAAAATCTGATGCTTGAAATTTGTAGATAATTAGACACTTGCAAAGTGCAAGTGAGAAATTCCATTTCTACATCAGATGCTGGAATATCCAGCTTTTTTACTATTCCTCATCGGCCTTTTCTTGTAGTTTTTTTTCTTGAAATACCAAATATGGGAAGCTACATGTTTGCCACTACAAATGTACTCGCATGATTGAAGTTCACATGGTAATGTTAACCTTGTTTTGATCTTTAACCCATTCTGAGAGCAGATGCACATGTTGAAAGTCTGTTTCTGTAGTGGCACAAGGCTGGTAATTGCTTAGGGTTTTCTTTTATGGATAAACCATATTTATGTCTGCCAGAAGCTATCGATCTCACGAGCTAATTTGGCATGCCAGTTTTTGTTCCACTCTTAACAATTTTTTGGAGAATAGGCTACTTTTTTCACTCGCCAAATCTGTTTTTTCTTTCCTTTTTTTTTGTTTCCGAGTAATTTGGGAATTTAAATTAACTCTTTAAATATTCAGTTTGGAAACACCAAAATATTTCATTTCACTGGAATTATCTAATTTGGTGCATGGTCCCTAATATTTTCTTTGCGTAGCTTTAGGGTATCGTTGGTTGATATAATGGAATACTTTTCGAAAGATTCTATGAAATCGTATTATTAAAAAGTCTATATTACTGTAATATATTTCAAATTTGTCTATAATAAACTTGATTTGTAATTTATATAAAGATAAATGGAAGAATATTAAAGGAAAGATGAGAATTATTCGTTGATCCATGTTAATGAGATTCGACGAGATTTTACGTTGGCTGTCGAGATCTAACACAATCCTCCTTTTTTATTCGGGTTTGGGATCGACTATAAACATAGGTGAAGTTAACAGAGAGAAATACATATATCGGAAGGGAGAAAAAGTAAAGATATATTATTAGAAAAAAAAGTAGGGAAGAAAATGAAGATATTAGAGAAAGGATAACAGATAATCATATGAGAGATAAAATGAGGAGATTGCAGGAGAGAAATAAGAAAATTGAAGAAGTTAGAAAGTTATGGTATTAAAGAAAATGGGGAGAAGATTATAAAAAAGTTATATATTAGAAGAAATAATGAGACATTAGGAGAGAGAAAATGAAAAATATTGAGGAGCGAAAGCGATTATAAGAAAAGTGAAGGATGAGATTATAGGAGAGAAAAATGAAAAGATTAGATATATTAAATTACAATATTTCAAAAGTCGGACCAAATGTTGAATCGGCATATCAGTTGTCATGATTCGATCGGATTTTATAAAATAATTTGATATCGGTAAATTAAAATATAAAATTATACATTAATTTATAAATATTTAAGAATAAAAAATTCATCTAAGATGACATATTAATTTATAATTTTCCTTTTATTTTATAAAATATATTTTTATTGTAATATTTTTAAGTTACTTTCAATCTAATTTTTGTTTTCCTTTTCTTTTCAATTGTACTTTTTTTTTTTCAAGTCCTCATTTTTCTTATCATCATTTGTTTCATCTTTTTCTCCAGCCTTACTTTTTTATCTTAAAAAATAATATAAATTGATCCATTTATATTTATTTAATAAATTGTGTGATTTGAGATGAACACATCAAATTAATTAAATTCGAAGATGAGTTGAGACTACAATCGATAGTAAATGCATGTAATAGTGCGCCGCTTGAATAGAAAAAATGAAAGAAAAAAAATTCGGGTAAAAAATTTCCCATTGCATCCTCACTTGGAAGAAGGTCCTCCCCTCCCTTGGTTGGCTTATTTATTGCTGAATGACATGAGATGCTATGCAAAAGATGGCTATCATCTTTGTTGCAGGGTTGGACCAATAACAATTTTTCTGGTCCCTCCCTTCTCATTTGGGATAAGTCAGTTCCCCGGGCGCATGCATGACATTTGCTCTAATCAATCTGCTACTGCTGCATATTGATAGCAACTGGTTCGTTTCAGACTTGTCTACACAAATGGGTTATACTGTGGTACTTGCACAAACCCATTTAAAAAATGGAAAGCAATTGCTATCAGTGAAAGGTATATATCATGCTTAAAAAAAAGCATCTCAATATTCAAAAGTGATCCAATATAAAATTCAAATATTGCTTGCCGCTGCTTATCTTATGCAGGAACTCGAATTCAAGACGAGTTTAGAGCAATTGCTAACTCATGCTACCTTTTGATCAACTAATTGCTGTGCATTAGTTGTTGGAGGCAATTTGACTTATTTAAAGTTTAAACCAAATACGTCAGGAGTGATTTACTTTTACCTTCTTGTTTTATATATTAAAGTCAATAATAATCTTAACACTTTAGTATGCTTTACATGTAACATCTTCATTGACATTAAATCACAAACAACAACGCCTAATATCAGATTTTATAATAAAAAAACCTATTAAACGAATTAATTACCAAAGGGATAATTGAATACGTAGTGCCAGCAAAGCTGAACAATCCTAGAAATAAATTTCAATAGGAGAAAAATAGATAATAATAATAATAATAATAATAATAATAATAATAATAATAATAATAATAATAATAATAATAATAATATAACACACAATTATTTTATCGAATTTTTGTTCGCTGATTATGATATTATTTATCGATTATATCACACCCATTGAGTCAAATGATAAATTCAACTTTTAAACAATCAAATAAAATTTAAGGATTAATATTTAAATAAATCATTTTAAAAATAAAAAAAATAAATTTATCACAAATATATTCTTTTCTCCTAATAATAATACGTTAATTTTCTCTCCTGATAAAAAAAATTATTTTTTAAAATACGCACCGACGCCCAGCCGTAATTTAATTGTTATCTTGTTAATTAATCCGCACAACTCGTAATTACGCTCCCTGCCATCGAACGATCGTTCCCGTTTCACTACAAATCGCTCCGCCGCCTCGGGGACGGAACATTTTTTGTATTCCCCAAAACGCCCCCGGGAGACGCCTCCCGAGAGAACACGATGGGGCATTTTAGTCATTTCTCGCAGGTCCTCTCGCCGGAAGTTTAGCTTCCTTTCCTCCCCGTGATCGAATTCCAAAGTCCAAATAGGACACCTTTCCAATTTGGTCCTCCGGATTCCAAGCTTATACAAACGAGTCCAATCTTTTCCCTTGGTTTGATCGTCGTCTCCCTTTTTTTTTTCTTTTTTTTTTCTTCTTACTTGTTGTTTTTGCTTCACCCCGAGACGTTTCCCTCGTTTAAACCCCTCGACTTCTTTAGTTTTCCTTCGTCTCCTCGTCCTCTCATGGTTACTTCCTCGTAGACGAGATGGGATCCCTAGAGACCGGAGCTCCGGCGAAGCGGATCCCCCTCCTCCGGTCGCCGTCGCCGGCGTCCGGTGCCGGCCGGTCGTTCTTCCACCGGCCGAGATCTCGGATCGCCCGCTTCCTACTCTTCGAGAAGGTGGACTACGTCCAATGGGTCTTCACCGTCGCGGCCTTCTTCTTCGTTGTGGTGCTCATCCAGGCCTTCCTCCCCGGATCCGTCGTCGAGAGGTCGGCGGACAGGGGCTCTGGCCGCCGCGGAGGCGGGAGGATCAGCGACATGTTCGCTGAGCTGGGAGAGCTGGATTTCGGGGAAGGCATTCGATTCGTGCCGACGAAGCTGCTGGAGAGGTGGGAGAGGGAGAGAGAGGAGGCCAATAGGTCTGCGACGATGGCGGCGTTTAGGACGCCAGTGACGCGTTTCGGACTGCGGAAGCCGCGGCTTGCTTTGGTGAGTCATTCGGCGTGTTGGTGGTCTTTGCTTTTGACTTGGGTTTATGGTGGTGGATGCTTCAAACTGTGGTGTGACTTATTTGTGTAGGTGGTTCCAGATCTGTATCCAGACGCAATGCAGCTGCAGATGCTCAGCATTGCCGCCCTTTTGAAAGAGATGGGCTACGAGATACAGGCGGGTGTTGGGAAATACTTTACTGTGGATGTATTGGATTTCCAATGAAGTAAATGCATGTAGCGTCAAAACACAATTCACTTTTTGCCATTAGCGGGTTTTGCAATCTGAGGTTTATGATTGGGATATAATTCTTCATAGATGGAATGGTTTCTTAATCTAGACCATTTCACCTGTTATTATATCAAGCCATGGGAATGAAACTGCTTTCCGGGTTGCATGCCATAGAAATACAATGCTGCTGCAGTCTAGCATATGCTACTATCCCTTTCTGTTTTTGTGTTCTCTTTTTAGTTTAAAGCTCTACATATTTCATGTCAAGCCAAGTGGAGGAAATCAAACTTCAATATAGAATATTGTAAACAATAATGTATAATCCCATAGGAGATTCATATTAAAGAATGCTGTTAGACCTTAGGGGAAAGTCTTCTTATTGAGGTGTTTTTGGTAGAAAGGTCCAATAAATGAATTATATGATATCATGAAAAATCTATGGATTGATGGCCTCATGGTAGTCTGCATGCTCAATTACTCATTGTTCTGTTTATAATATGTGCTCATGATAGCTTCAAAAGCACATGCAGCTTTGTGAAAGTCTTTTGTTATGCTCTTTTGTACTCTTTTTTTCGTTCAATGTAGTCTTAATTTCCCTTTGTATCTTACTACAATGATGGACTTGTAATGTAAATGTGATTGTTTCTTTGTTATATATCATGTGTATGCTCTTAATTCTGTGGAATGCAAAATGTTGCAGGTCTTCTCTTTGAAAGATGGACCTCTTCATGCCACTTGGAGGAATTTAGAGTTACCTGTTAATATCCTTCCTATCAACGTGAAAAAAGGAGTAGCTGTAGATTGGTTAGAGTGAGTGATGCCTTTTGATTGAGCATGTTAACATGAGTTTGTTTTACTAAACTAGGAAGAGGCCTCAAAACCATATTGCATTTGCTAGCTAGATTCTCATTCATTTTGTCTAAGCCATATAATTGCTTTCTTATCAGGATTCTTACGTATTTTTTCTGCAGATATAATGGCATTCTTATAAATTCCCTTGAGGCAAGACCTTTAATTTCAAGGTACCATAATTTTTCCCTCTATTTATGTTATCTCTTATAGACTATATGATCTTATGATGTATACCATTACCAATTCACTTGCGTGTGGACATGGCTTGATTTGTCTACCAGGCTCTTTGTTCGCACCTTCCCTCGGTTGCTATACTGTTTTCAAGGTTGAACATTTATTCCACTTGCAGTTTATTGCAGGAGCCTTTCAAAAGTATACCTGTTATTTGGACAATCCATGAGAAGTCTCTAGCTCTTCGACTAAGTGCATACGCCATGAATAGTCAGCTTCATCTTGTGACTGAGTGGAAACAAAGTTTTAGTAGAGCTACTGTTGTTGTGTTTCCTTCCCATATAATGCCTGTAATACTTTTCTTCCATGTCACTTATCTAATTTTTTTATTTGATCATACAAATTATAGATCCACTTATTTATTCTCCTCTTTTGTCCTATGCTTTCAGTTGATGTACTCAGAACTTGATTTGGGGAACTTTTTTGTAATTGCTGGCACTCCTGCCGAAGCATTGGAGGCAGATAACATTTCTGCCATACAAAAAGAAGATAATTCAAGTGTGAAATTGAATCACGTGTCAGAGGACTTCATTGTTGCCATTGTCAGCAGTCAATTTTCATACAGTGGTATGTTGCTGGAGCATGCACTTGTCTTGGAGGCATTGTCACCATTACTCAAACAGTTTCCATCACTGAATACTTCATATTCCCCACTCAAAATTGTGGTTGTGAATGGGAATTTGACTACTAGATACAGACTTTCTCTGCAGGTAATGCATTGAATTGTTGTTATCTGAAGGCAATGCCCTTGCCTCTTAAAAGTTAGATTCGATAGTTGTTATGTTTGCAAGAATCTTTTTCCATATTTCTGTTGAAAAACATGATTTTTTAATAAAAGAGAGACAAATGCTGTGCATAAACACGTCATGGCTAATGGGAGGGTAGGATGTAGGGTAGGCACTTAGGCATTCATCCTTAACCCTGCTTTCACTGAGAAGCTGTTTTACGCCTCAAATTTGTGATCTTTAAACCACCAATGGTGCAAATTAACTATTTTGCTAGTGCTCACCTTGAATTTACTAGTATGAAAATGAGAAAACATAACACTTGTTTTTCTTTATGCTTGGAGTCCGCTTTACTTTTTTCAGTTTATAGTTCCACTTATCATGTCATGTGCATTTCTTGCAGGCAGTTGCTCGAAACATTGGGTACCCAAACAGCATTGTGGAACATATTGCTTGTGATGGACACATTGACAGATTTGTTAGTATAGCAGACCTTGTAGTTTATGGTTCATTTCTTGAGGAGCAAGCCTTTCCTACTGTTCTAATTCAGGCCATGAATATTGGAAAACTGGTTGTTGCTCCAGACTTAAACATGATTACAAAATATGTATGTTTGTGAGTACTTCTAATGATATAGCCATTTTTCTGTCTTCTTATTTAGCCTTACTGCTAAATTTGATATTTTATGGCTTAGGTTGAGGATAGGATAAATGCTTATCTTTTCCCAAAAGATAAAGTTGCCGTGCTATCTCAGATTGTACTTGAAGCAGTCTCCAACGGAAAACTATCTCCATTTGCTCGGCAAATTGCATTAATAGGAAAAGAGCAAGCAAGAAACCTTTTGGCATCTGAAGCATTGCAAGGTTATGCATTATTACTGGAAAAAGTACTCAAGCTGCCTTCAGAAATCTTGTATCCTAAGTCTACTGAGGTGATTCCACGAAAATTAAAAGAGGAATGGCAATGGCATATTTTTGATAACATATCAAAATCAAGTTATGATGAGCGACAAAATGAAAGTGACAACATTTTAGATAGACTGGAGGAGCAGTGGAATCATACTCGGATGAATAGTACTCTTAATGCCTCAACGATCGATGAAGCATTTTCTTCCATAGTTTGGGAAGAAGAGAAAAAGATTGTGATGATGAATGCTAGAAAACGTGTTGAGGAAGAAGAGGTAACAAATGATGCTTGACTCTTGTAATATTAATTCCGACAATTTTTGTTGTCTTTGTAACCACTTCTTCTCAGAGAGTACCCTATTGAATTCGATGCAGTTGAAGGACAGGACTGATCAGCCTCATGGAACATGGGACGAAGTTTATCGGAATGTTAAAAAAGCTGACAGGGCGAGAAATGAATTGCATGAAAGAGACGATAGGGAGCTTGAGCGAACAGGTCAACCTTTATGTATATATGAACCTTATTTTGGTGAAGGAACTTGGCCTTTTCTGCATCAGAACTCACTTTATCGAGGAATTGGCTTGGTAAGTTATCGTGATGTCACATGATGTCTATCAGAATCTCATCCATGGAGCTGCTGCACAAGAAACATAAAAGAAAACATTTCTTTGTGGAATAGATTAAAATCTACTGCCATGTATCAATGTAGATTATGAAAAAGTTGTTTACTGCAGGATAATACTTGTAATCACCTGGAATTTGGATAATGTCTTACATTTCCATGTTGCCATGTTTAAAATATGTCATCAGTACATATAAAATACTTATTGACATCATATGATAAAGATGCAATAAGATGCTTGTCAAAAAATGTGATAAAACTAGAGAAACATGTATATGTGTATTGGCACAAGTTAAAAGTAAATGCATACACAACATAATATAAGACAAAAATGTTGAACTGCAGGTGCTATACTTTCCTCATAACCTATGACATTACCTTTATTTTCCCTATTTATCCAACTGAACATTGATATGGAATACTTGAAAGTATCACATAATAAAACTAAATGAGAAAGCAACATTCAAGTAGCCGACCATAACCAATTTGGGAATGAGGCATAGTATTTATCATGTTCTGTGGCATTTGTTTAAATCCCAAAGAAACTTCAAAGGGCATTATGTTTAATTTGCTCATTTATCAATTGGTTCATAACCTGTCATTTACTATCTTTATATTAAATGACTTTTTCTGCCTGCGTACTTAAGAGTAATCTTATCTAATAGTCTTCAAAAGATCGAAGGCCTGGAGCTGATGACATAGATGCTTCTTCTCGTCTTCCACTTCTTGACAATGTGTATTACCGAGATATACTTGGTGAATATGGTGCCTTCTTTGCTTTGGCCAATCGGATTGATCGTATACACAAGAATTCTTGGATAGGGTTTCAATCTTGGAGAGCTTCAGCAAGGAAGGTTTGTATAGATCCTGGAATGTTTCTGCATCTGTTTCTTTATTTTGTTAGGCTGTTTCTTGTGATTTTGTAAGTGACACATTTATGTCATCTGTCCTTTGTCTGAAGAGAAAATTTTCATAATTTCTTTATTATGCTCCAAAGTTCAAACATCAAAGTGCCTTCATTAGTTTACCATATTATAATAAGAAATTAACTGGTCTATCTTTTCTATCATTGATATTTGATTTTTTGTTGAGATTGGAGAGATCAATGTTTTGTAGTTGTATGTGATAGAAAATGACAGCAATGTTAATTTGAGGAAATAGGTTGTCATTGCGTGAACATGAATAAAGGCAGAAAGACTAGAAAGAAAAATTGACACAGTAAAACCATCTTAATCAGTGTAATCAGGAGAAAAACATCCAGAACAAATGAGTGAAATTTTACTATGAGCAAAAGATAGTCCATCAATATAAATTCACTCCCAAACATAAGAGTCCACACTGGGGCCTTCACCCTCTGCACATCCACACCTACCCCAACTTTAATATATATGTATATATTTCTGGTTGTTAAATGTGCAGCTTTGTCTTGTCCCATTGACATGACACTTGATTAAACTTAGTCACTAGGTAGCTAATATCTTGGCAAGAATATTCCCATCAAATTATCAAAAATCACTCTAGATATAGGTTTCTTAGTTTAATGTTATTGCAGCTTAGATTATGAGGGCAGAAATTTGCTGCACATAGTTGAAAACATAGAAAGCATAAGCATGGTAGTCAAGATCGCAATTTTGTAGGATCATACGATCTTACGATCCTATTTGTTGTCGATGATCTCGATCTTTTTAGAAAGATCAAATTCATAGAATCATTATGATCGTACTACAATATTACTTTAAATATTATTTTTTTTCCTTTTTTCTACTTTTAAATAAATGTATGTTATAATGATAATATATTTCACTGTATTTTTAAAGCTTTATTTTTAAAGCATACAAAAAATGAAAAAAAAATAATGTTAAAATTATTTCATAAATACTTAAAATATTCAAAATATTTTTTTATTTTATCTTTAGAAAATATAATTATAATCATAACATTATGTTTATAAAACTTTTTTTTTGAAGCATACAAAGCTTTTAAAGTGACAAAAATTAATAACAAATGTCGAAAAATGTTGCGATATACTTAACAAATATTTGGATATAAGTATATTCTAATAGAACTATTTTAAAAATAATTTTTATTTATAGATAAGATCTTACGATCCTTGAATTGATCTTATCACCTCTTCTCAATACTAGGTAGGATCTCGATCTTGACAACCTTGCCATCTTAGACATAAGAAAATCTTATAAGGTTGATATAGTTGCATTCTGTGAATTCCCTATTTTGACTGTGTCATGTTGGTTCTGTTTCATGTTTGTAATACAGGCTAACTTATCAAGAAAAGCAGAGACAGCACTCCTGGAGGCTATTCAAGCACAAAAGCATGGTGATACTCTTTACTTCTGGACTCGTATGGACAATGATACAAGAAATCCTAGGCAACTGGGGTTTTGGGATTTTTGTGATGCCATAAATGCTGGAAATTGCAGGTCAGATGGCTTGTTCTTGAATAAATGTATTGCTAAAATTTGATCAGCATCTTATTCAGAATGAAGTAGTTTTTTCTTCTTTTTGAATAAAAGAAATTAATTCTGATATGGCAGCATTTTTTTATCTACTTATATTCTTATGTCTTTAGATAAATATCAGCACATGATTGAAAATTCTCTTTTGCTGATGATGATTGTCATTTTTTTAGGAAGAAAAGTGAAAGCACATATATCAAATATATTCAAAACTTTTGGCTCTCATTTTGGAGAAGAGTAACATAGCCATCCAGCTGATGGATTGATCTCATTTAGTTGATTCTGATTTTGCATTTTTCCATTTGCAAATCGGTATTACATTTTAGTTCTTGACACCTTACTATAGTGCGATGACAATACGGTTGCAAAAGTAAATGACTTCTATATAAATTGAGCTTAGCATGGCCGAAAAAACAATGCTAATTCAAGCATATGTTTGAGTTGATTATCTCCATGAATACATTTGAGACCAACGCAAGAGTCAATAAGAATTAATTATTTTTTCAAATTGATCTCTAGAAGATAACCCCACTCATTGACTAGACTATTAGGCATGTCTATAAGTTTTCAGAGGAATCTAATTAAATTTCCACACATAACTATTCTGTGGGTTGGCATTCTTTCATATATGTGCTAGCTTCGATTAACTCCAGTTTTTTGCATCATTATGATAATAATATATGGAGCATGCAAATGTTGCTCCTAGTGAGAATATTTGTCATGACAGCAGAGCTAAGCCTTTCCATATATGTGCTTTGTTGTATGTAATTTGGTGCTTTCTGGAAATGTCTGACAACATAATGCTGATTTTTTCAATCCTCCATGAAAGTTTCCAGAATAGCTGATCATAATTACCTTTTTTTGTATTTCAAGACATGCTGTCACAAAGGCTCTTCAAAGAATGTTTGGTCTGGAACATGATTGGAATTCCCTGCCTGACATGCCACATGATGGAGATTCTTGGTCTGTTACACATAGCTGGGTTTTACCTACAAGGTCTTTCCTCGAGTTTGTTATGTTTTCAAGGTAGGTGTTCCAAGATGTTCAGAATGCAAGTTAATCGGTTCATGATATATTCTCAAAATAGGCCTGGATCCACTTCTTTGTTCATTTGATAAAGCATGATATGTAACTCGCCTTCCTTTTGCCCTTTTCAGGATGTTTGTAGATGCAATGGATGCAGAGATGTACGAAGAGCACCATCAAAATGGACGCTGTTATCTGAGTTTAACCAATGTATTAATCTTCCAAATCATTTTCATTAGTTTGTTATTCAGAGGTTCAATTTAGTAGACATTCTTCTCCATCACACATTGAAGACTAAGCCAGAATCCTTTTGACTGTTATTAAATTGTTGAAATGCTGTATGTTACAGGACAGGCAATGCTATTCTCGCGTGTTGGAACTTCTTGTGAACATCTGGGCGTATCATAGTGCACGGCACATAGTGTATATAAACCCTGAGACTGGAGCAATGCAGGAACAGCACAAACTGGGAGACAGAAAAGGCAGGATATGGATAAAATGGTTTTCCTATGCCACGTTGAAAGGCATGGATGAGGATCTGGCTGAAGAAGCTGATGTTGACCGCTCTGATCGCAGGTGGTTGTGGCCCTCAACAGGAGAGGTCTTCTGGCAGGGAGTGTATGAAAGAGAGCGAACCTTGCGGCATCAGCAGAAAGAAAGTAAGAAGCAACATAGTATAGATAAAATTCGGAGAATAAGAAGCAGAGCACATCAAAAAGCACTCGGGAAGTACATAAAACCACCACCTAATGGAACTGACGATTTGAACACTACAAGAATCCGATGATAATTCTTTTCTTCTAACAGATCATGATTCTTTTGTCCCATTCTTTTCCACTTTTTGTTTATCTTCATTTTCTTTGTCATTAGTCAAAGCGGTATGCAAGATGTGATTAGATTTGTTTCTCTGTTTAGCATTTTGCCATTAGTGATGTAAAGCTTATGATTCCTGTAAACTTAACTGCGGCTTGAGAACGAAGCAGCAAAATTTTGGATGCCAAAATGGCCTTTAATGCAACAGTACAGGTTTATTGTTGGCTCCTATGTACAGTTAGTATTTTTCTCCGATTGGAGGTTCATGGACGTAGTATAAATAACAAAAATATAAATTTTATTACTAAAAATTAGATTAAAAATCTTAATTTATATGTTGAGAGGTCACTGACAGTATTCACTTAAAAAGAACTAGTATGGTCGAGTTTGATATTTTTCTTATTATGTGATATATAAGGTCGGATATATATAAAATGTCGTGATGGCCATACTAATTAATGAGTATATGATTAGCGAGCATTTTTTCAAATATATTTTTTCTTAGTTTTTTCAGCAAATGTAAGTATAATTATAATGTTATATTATATTTAAAAAAAGACAACAAGTGAAAAAGATAAAAAAATGTTAAAATATTTTTAAAAAAACTATAAAATCCGTAGATAATGTACATTTCTAATATATACATATTTTAAAAATAAATTTATTTTTCTCTTTAGAAAATATAATTTTATAAAACTTTTTAAAAAAACGTACAGTGACAAAAAGTGATAACAATGTCAAAAAAATATTAAAAGGATACTTATCAATTGTTGAAATATATGTACATTTTATTTATAGGTACTATTTTTTTAATGCGATCTAATAATTTTTTCACCTTCGGATATTGACAATTTTGATCCTGACCCTAACTACATAAGAAAGGAGAAGCTTATCCGGCTAAAGAGTGAAGTCTTACAATCCATGTACATACTACATAGTGTATTCGTATGTGACGTAGACTAATATACATTTTATAAAGTACTAACTAAAATAATTTAACAATATTCTTTATGAATTTAACGAATGTGTAAATTATTTTTAATTTTTAATTGTTAATTAAGACATTCAAACGATAAAATTTTATTTCAATCAAAAATCAGAATTGCCTCTTTTACTCAAAACTCAACCCACCTATGCATCTCAACCAATGTTTGATTCATATATTTAACATTTAACATCACTCAACTGTATATTTTGTAAAAAAAAGTATATTATTTCTAGGTTAAATATTTCATGCAAGTGCAATGTTGTGTGAATTAAAAACTTGTAATTCTTTTTCCTTTCATATATATAACAAAGGAATCACCATATTATCCTAAAGATGAGTCGTAGCTTTTCAAATGTAATCCACCAAACAGTCCTAAATATTTGCACAAACTTAGTTCAGCTTTTCATGATCTTTCTCAGGATCCAAGAGCCCCCATCTGCCCCTGGTTGCTGCTGATTTCAATCCCTGTGGCATCCCTTCTGGATCTGCATGGAACTCTGAAGCACACGTACGGCGTAAAATATGAATCCCAAACAAATCGTTGATGGTCCCAACTTCAACTCTTTGCTAGCATTAACAATTTTCTGCTGGCCCTGATTGCAGAATAAGTGACTTCTTTCCCTGGAATGCTTCTGGAATGGAGGCATAGAATAACTTCTGAAACTGGCATGAGGTTGAAAATTCTACACAATGGATCTGATGTACTACACTCCGCAACTTCTGAGCTGCATATTTAGTCATCTTCTTCGTCGATAACCAGCTTGAAATTTCTCTTGCTACCACTCTTCTTTTGCATAGAAGGATATGCGTCATCGTCAGAGTCGTCCAAATACATCATATCCAGATGTTTCTCTTGTTCTTTAAAGCTAGAATTTTTCAGCTCGACCTCAATGTCATCATCCAAACTGTCAACGTTTGCTAGCTCATCTCCATGTGTTTGCAACTGTTCCGACTGTGAAGGTCTGCTGCAAAATACACGAGGTTTTACTGAGTGGAAACATTTAAAGCATACAGTTTTAGAAAACATTTAACATAGACGACTCAAATATGTCCTCAACATCATACTTTGTAACAACTGTAGCAGTATTCTAAGGTTCCAACAGATTATTTAGCTTATTCAGATATACTGGTTTCGACTGCAAGAAACAAGATTCTGAGATCAAAGTGCTGTTGTTAGAATTCTAGTACTATATTACTTAGCCTTCAGCTACGAAGCTGAAGGGCTTAATTTGCATCACAACATCAAGTAAAGATGGCAATACTTCATGTTTCAGACCAATAATTACATATAAGAGTACTCATAAATCTTCTTAGTTACAATCTAAAATATTGAAGGTCATATGTATAAACAGTTTAGAGAATTTTTTATTACTTACTTTAGCATGTTGCTCAAAATCTCTTTGTCAGAATCATAATCTGACACCTTCTCAAGTACGGCATTTTCTGCTGATAATTTAACCTTCTTTCTTTGGTTTCTAAGAAAGAAAAAATATAAGATTCATGGAGAACTCGATATAATGAAAATCCTAATAAAAAATGACAGAATGCTAAATGAATATGATTTAACAGACTGCATAAGTATAACAATGATATAGAAGATACAAGATTGAATATGCTTACTGTAACATGGTCCCCAAAATCTCGTCCTCTGAGTGATCTTCTTTTCCTGTTTCTATCTCTGTGGTTGCTGATATGATCATCTCATTCTTCACCCTTGAAGAACTTCTCTTCTTTCCTCGACTTTATTGATAACAAATCAATGCAATATTAGCAAATATCATAAGAGATAGAAAGATGCAACTAGTCGATAGACTTCTGCAATGGTCATAGCTGATACATAAATGGTAATGAATTAAATATTAGCGTCATGCGTGATAGTCTAAACCCCATCAGATATTTGCTTCTGAAAAGACATTTGATTGCAAGACCCGCACGCACGATAATTGAAATTAAAGAAAATGTTATTTTGACTATTTCTGCAAAAGTTTAAGCTAGAAACCTATGTTGGGATGTCTTGGTATACATTGATATTGATGTTTTGTCCAATAAAATTATTGAGTACTGAGACAAACTTATCTCCAAGTAAACATGTTTAACATAAGCATATTTGTAGAGAATGTGTCCCACCTTTGTATAATTGAAAGTAGTGTCTCATCATCAGATTGGTCGCTCATCTCTAGGCTTTCCTTGTCCTTTGTGTGTTTAAGGCTTTCAGAAGACTTCTGCTGTTTGGTAGCAAGCAAACCAAGTTGCTTAAGTTTTCGAGTAACTTGAGCACTAGTATATTTATTATCAGCATCTAAGGCTTTAGCTATCATATGACTGCATTTCTTGTGGTCCTTAAACCTGCAAAAAAAAGTTAACAAAAAGAGATAAATGCTTACACACATGCCAAAAGTTTAATAGCCAACTGGTATATTCAAAGATAGGAAAAAGGACATGAATCATGACAACTAATATACATAATCATAGAAACCACATGTGAAGTTACATAATGTGCAACGAGATAAAAGGAATGTAATTTATACACACCGTTCAAAGAGATTTTTTATCTCAAGCTCTTGTTCTTCATTGAAAGCTTGCACCCTTTTCCTCCTACTTCTGAAAAAAAGAAATAAATTTGAATGCCCCCAGTTGTCTGTTGAAGAGAATAGTTCGCTACTAACTGATCTAGAAAAATAAAAAAGCAGATCTTCGGGAACTATCTTTGAATACATGTTCCTTCATATGAGAAAATGCATGGGACACATGTTTAGCCATGGAACTTAATTCGAATTTATACGAGATTATCTTCCAATGTATCAATCCAAGAATGCTCGAAAAGAGAACGTTTTGAGAGAAAATTTTGGGTAAGATTCACCGACTGCAGGTAGCCTGTGATGTGTAACAGGAAAGCCTTAAGGCTGTTCCCGTCACTTCCAAAGGAGATCCCAACTGTGAATGTGGCGCCATAACAAGTAAACGAGCTTTATAAAAGGTATATAGATGTTGAAAATGATTGTTACACCAACTCAAGAATGATTCTGGAACAGAATGTGTCATTAGCAAATAGACAGATACTAAGAAAAACCAAAGTTAAACTAATGTTAATCCCATTGCTAATCATTTTGGAAAACTGACACCACCACCACATTTGAGTCTCTTTCACACTTGAGCACTTGCAAATTCAAAAGTTCAAGCAAATATTTTCATGTATTCATAGGCATGCATGTTTGTGTGGTTGCTACATGTCTCTAACCTGAGGTTAATTGTTTAAAAAACCCACAATATCCTTGGCAATGGTAATACTCAGAGTTCCTCTATTCCCTCGTGTATTATGATAATAGTAAATCTAAAAGAATAAGTATACAAAGATAGCTGTTAATTTGAAGCAGATTCATTAAAGCTAAGAATATGGCTTCACAAGATGCACAAGAGATAATATTTAGAAAGATACTTTTCCAAAAGGATTATTTTAAGTTCAAGTGCAACATGCAATGAAAACTTACGAATATTTCCCGAAAGAAGTATTCTCTTCTTGTTTCGAAGTACTGGGGTCGACACTGTCTGTAGATATGTGGTCAGCTGCAAAAGGATCTTCTCCAGTTGAACGAGGGACAGCACCACCCGCAAGCCTTTTCTTTGCCCCAATTTGAAGACTGAGTTGTTTAAGTTTCCGATAGACCTGAACTGGGGATATTTTCCCATCAGGGTCTAAAGCTTCTGCAATGAGGCGGCTGCATTTCCTATCATCCTTGTATCTGAAACTCCAAAAATGTAAAAAATTAATGTTTGTTTTTTTCCCCGCAGGTAACAAAGGCAAATGCTAAGCAGTAATGGAAGAACAAAAAATAAAGTAGAGCAAATGTCGGAATATAAAATATTAAATGAGAGAATGTCTAAAACAAGTTAGAATTATTAATACAATCTCTCAATTAGAGTCACTCACTTCTCGAATAGGGTCTTGATCATGGTCTCCTGTTCTAGATCAAATGCAGTATTTTTTCGCCTCCTGGAAACTGTCGACCTATGTGATCCCGCAACATCTTCATTTTCACTGGAAGAATGCAATTTGGTTGATTGAAAGCCCTAAGGAAACAATTAAATGAAAAGTGTCACTCAATGACTCATTTGTAACCGTGGAATTACCTCATGTCCTCAGCCACGTCAGTTAGTTTTGATCTCACATTGTTCTTGTTGGACTGCTTTGTTTTGCTGTATACATCGTCACCAATCTCATCAGACGAATCCCCATCCCTATAAAAATTTGACACATTTGAGGTAATACAGAATTAATACAGACCCACTGAGGTAACAGGGTTGCTGTTATCAAATTGAATTAACTTGGGAAATTACTAACCTCGGAGCGTTCAGATCATATGGTAAAACAAGGTCTGCTTCATCATCACCAAGAGAATCTGCTATATTTCTTGGCATGAGTCTATCATATGGCAGCCCAACTGTATCAGTATTTAAATCCTGTATGCCTTTCTTCACATTTGCAAGATCACACATTAGTGCTTCTGCATTGATGAGATGGCATTCTCTGTGTGTTTTCCAGAATAGTATTTCAACAAAGAGCAACGGTCGCTTTTTCATTAGCTTCATCATATCTCTGATAATTTTGATTAGAAAATTTGTGATGTTGGCAAATTCCCTAGATGCTGATGACCTTTGTTCAGCTAGTATATCATAAAATACAGTCAAGACGGATAGCTGCAAAACAGCAAATTTAAACAAATGTCAAAAGTGTGTTTGGATACTGTGGTTAAAGTCAGCTTGACAATACCTGATAAAGCATTGGAGAGATCTCCAAATCATCACAGAATCGCCGCAGCATGGATATGATGTAGTGGTTTAGAGCAACCGAGTTGCTTTTATAGAATTTTAACAACCAGCACAAATTATGTAGAGCCACATTGTTTGCAAAGCTTGCAATCAACCTGGAAATGTTGAAGTCAACTTCACTAGTAGCAGGAAGTTGGCCATCATCGGAAGAATCTGTTGTATCATGTGAGATAGCATTTCCTTTATTGTTATCCATAGAATCTGTTGTATCATGTGAGATAGCATTTCCTTTATTGTTATCCATAGATAAGGCATTATCTCCAAGATTTCCACCCTCTGGTTGCATGCCGGAGTCAAAAGCTAAGTTAGAGATTGATGTCTCTTGCTGGCTGGTACTTTCCTTTTCGATCGGAATGGATTCGGATAATTGCTCATTTGTTTGATCAGCAGTGTCTGCTCTTACAAGAATTTCAGAAGTCTGCTCTACTCTCTCTCCTGTATGATCAGCACTGTCTGGACTTTTATGTTCCATATTCTTATTGATCTCAGTATTTCCAGCATCATTTAGGACTTTCTTCTTCCTGCCTTTTCTTGATTTTTTCGCAACCTAAATTCAAAGCGACTAACTTAATCATGATAAGATACTAGAAGAATCACATAACTTTTCATATAGAAAAGGATATTAGAAAAAGGGATAAAAAGGGATACTACTGCAGACACAGGATTCTTCTGCCAAACAACTGTTAGAATAGGTTTTTTTCTGGAAAATTTATTGGAATAGTTTGAACCTTCTAAGTACTTGTAACTGTTCGACTGGGTCAACTAACCAATTTATTGAAATACGAGCATCTGATAACAAAAAGTTAATTATTTATGAAGCGAAAAATAGCTTTTCAATTGACTTATTGCGAACACTACAGGCAATAACATTTAAAACTGGCCTATAGCTTATGCAAGCCAAAAATCAAATATGCATAATAGTTAAAGATAAATTTAACCAGACTACATAGTAATAAATATTTTTCCTAAACTTGTCATTTTAGTAGTTTTACAAACGATGGATTGAACTACTATCTCTAGAATTTGAATGTCCTTCATAACTTATTAAAACTCACATAATTATTTGAGTTCAAATAATTGTCTTAATACATGTTAGGAAATTTAATTAGCAACAAAATCATTTTGTATTTAACAGCTAATCAACTAAAAACTTATCCATTTATTAGCTAATGTTATGAATTAAAAGCTACTAGCTAATTATATAAGACATTAGCTAAATGGCAAAAGGATCTACAGCTATCAATAAGTGATTAGTCCAATAGTAGCTCGGACTTCATAAAGAGATGATTTTTTTATAAATCCACACCAAGCGTAGTGTCCTTGCTGGGATAATGCACCATTCCTCACACACGTGGCCCATAGTTACCACTGATCTATTCACTTTCAGTAGAATAGAAACTGGAGTGTAGTGTTTCTAACTTTTGTAAAAGTAAAATGATGATAACTTTACTGCAGAAGTCCAGAGCAGAACGTCATTTTATGGGATTAGATATATATGATGTATCAAAGTATTTCCTTTTTGGGCACCTCAGCTTCATACTGGCACAACAGTTATGGATAACTGGTATGGTATCAATTCTAATTATGTATCTTTTCTTTTGAAAGAGTGTCATTTGAAAGCATGGAAGGGAAGTAAAGATCCATATATCATCAGGCTATCAGCAAAAAATCCTAATATCCATGAATGTACTAACAATTATAAGGTAGAGACACAGATACAACATACCCTTAATGTACCACGTGTCTGAAGTTTTTCCATAAGCCGTAAAAGAACATGAATCATTTCCAACAAGTCTGCAAGATCACTGATAAATGCAATTGTGTCATTCAATATAATCTGAGAGACAGCTGGAGAAAGAATACTAACTAGTAAAATGAAGAAAAGACAAGGCAAAGGACAGACCTTTTTGGTTGCTTATGAGAGTCGAAGGACTTGAATAAGTTAAAGAGGAACTGTGTCAGTCCTTGCTCTGTCTGATCATAAAGTAGTTTATATAATAGAACACGAGCAGTTTGGCATTCTTTCGAATCTTCAGGTAATAATTTTAACACCAAATCTAACATACGAAACTGCAGATAGAGCAAAAAACCATTAGCACCAAATATGGAATAACGTGAAATTAGCAGTTATCAATGGTTATTTATTCCCTGTCTACGAAAGGTTTAGAACATTTCTTGTCAAATCAGTAAACATTAGAAAGATCAAGAGCAAATCTTTGGGAGTAATGCACTGTAAAACATACACTCACCATGTTCTCAAAGAATATATATACTCACCATGTTTTTCATTACAGATCCTGCTGCCGATAAAGTTTTGTGATCATTTGTTTCTTTTAATCCCTCAAAAGCTTCACGCCACTTTGATAAAACTAAATTGAACATGGCTTCATTGGTTGTTGCAGAAACTGGTCCGCAGACATCCCTACTGGATGATCTATCATCAGCATGTTTCTCGTCATGATAGTCATCAGATGCTGGTCCTTCTACATCAGACTTCTGATAGAGCATGCTCACAAGTCAAACACCACCTAGTAGCTTAGGCTTATGGTGTAGAATTATATAGAAACTTAGGAGTTGAGAGATTATATGCAAAAAAAACTATTTATTACATGTATAGGTGCTATAAAAATCAAGCACAAAGTTGGACTTTGTTAAGACAGGAGCCGGCACGCAAATCCCTAAGAACCAGAATATGATTCTATACCTAATGACTTGCAATCTAAACAGTATTCTCACCTTTACAACGAGGACCTTCTGTTGTTGGAAGGCTAACACAAAATGAACAACTCTGAAAAACATTATAACATCAGTTTTCTGAATGGACTGATGCTCTTTCCTGATGTCATCACAAATTGACTGCATCAAAACTAGCAAGCAAAAGACATCACAACATATCAGGTATGGTTATCATAACATCATTTTGGTGCCAACAATAACTGGTCAGGGAAGATGATATAGAAATGACTTTACCATTATAACCTCCTGATAGAAATTGGTTTAGGAAGTTGCTCAGAGACTCCAGAATGCTCTTGTTTGTTGAAGGTGAGATCCCATGGTCTGAAGCAATCCTTTTTACTGGACCTCTTTCAAGTTTGTGTGCTTTTATTAGGTTGTTTGTGGAAGCAGATTTTGGATTACGTTTAAAGAGCATTTTAGCACCATCCTGTTATTATAACAATAAGACAGAAACTTGTTAGTATAGCGGAAGATACCATCCACATGGATTAAGTAGTCGACAATTATACCATATTGAGGCGAGTGAATGTTCCACTGAATTGTGAATGCCGTTCCAAGTTCCTCAACCTTGCAATCCTTCTATTTTGTGCCTCCTCTTCCATAATAGACCTAAGAGAATCTGTAGATGTCTCGATAGTCTCATCAGCCTGCAATAAACAATAATGAAAACGGAATTTCATTCCTTGAAAGATTAAAAGCAGGTGCTCATGTTCGACAGATCTAGCAGGCAGATATTCATGTCCTTGAGACCAAAATTAATGTAATAATTGCAAGATGTTTAGGACTCACTAAACTTATTTTGGGGTGTACTCATACTATGCAAGGAAATACTCGAATTACTTAATTGACACCAGTAAACTAAGAATATAATGGCTGAAGGATCTAACTTGGTCCTGGCATGAGAACTTTTCCAAATAATATATCCAAATTAGAACTCACAAGCTACTATCTCATTAATATCAATTAGTTGTGCCTTACACAAGTGATGTCATGAAATTTGACCTGAGAAAAGAAATCCATTAACAGTATACTTTTTCTATCAAGAAAGAAAAACAGAATGGAACAAAGAAATGGGCAACATGACCTTAGAGCTTCGTTTTGAAACCTTTGCGATCATCTCTGCATCCCTACCCAGAAAAACATAGTAAAATATTTCCAATAGAAGGAGATTTTCTTCCTGAAGAAAACCAGAAGAATCTTCGACATTCTGAGTCAACACCAAGATAAGGTCCATGACATTCTCTTGAAACATGAGTTCCAGAAATCTATCTGCCAGGCACAAAAGATGGGTAGCTGATCCAGATGCTCTTTGTTGTGGTGTAATGTCCTGAATCGCCAGGATGTTTCTGAACAACGTCAAGACCAGCTGAACTAACTTCCAGTCTTCCTCTGTGAAAGAGTCACTGAATAACATGACCAGGAAATGTTTTAGTAATTGCAATAAAATCTTCCAGTTAAAGCCACAAACAAAGAATTAGAGGCAAAACCTCCAGGACGACTCAGCATGAACTGGTCATGGGGTTGTGTCGGTGGAAATATGTCAGCTTAATCACATTTCGATGGAAGAGAAGATTACCCGACATAAAGAACAAAGTGCACTAACAAAGCAGACGGACTTCAGGAATTAGTGAATGAATTATATTAGCAATAGATTAACATATCATATGACTTCGTTAAGCAAATTCAACCAGGACCAAGTTGCTCGAACTATTTAGAGATTCAACTCCTTTTGCTCCCAATCAATCGACCAAATATAACATGAAAGATGAAGATAGTGATAAAGTCAACATCATCAGGAAATGCACGAAACAGTAAGCAAAAAATGGAAGGAACAGAAAAAAGGTGGAAAAGGAGGGATTTTGATGTTTTAAAGCATACCATTCAAGATGACTCAATGGGACTTCGAGAAGAGAGACGATGACTGCCATCGTGACATGGCGGGTCAACGCGTCCTTTAATTCCCAGAGATACTCCATCTGCTGCCCAATGTTGTCGGAGGAAGGATCTATAGGCATTGTCAGAAACACCAAAATCTTCACTGCAATAGAGATGGCAAAAGAATCAAATATTCATAACAGTGGCATCGCGTATGAAAAAAGATAACTTTTTTCCTTCCAATATCATGAAGAACACGAAATACCCGCATTGATCACCAAATTCCTGTCACTCTGGTAATAGTCTATGATCGGGACCAAATCCTTAGACACCGTGTTCCACTTGCAGATCTGTTTGAACACCCTTCGCTGCTGCGCGTCGTCCCGTCGCAGGAACCTGGCGAGGTCCTTCAAGTTGTCTGAGAAAAGAAAACAAAATGAAGACAAACCCTTCCAGAACGCAACAGTTCTGCAGGACTATACATGATTTGAATGAGTAGGGATTTGAGGAATCGAATCGGTACCTAAACAGTATTCGCTTTTTGAGTAACCAATTAGGGCGCCGTTTTCGTCCTCCTCGGCGAATCCGAGGCCCGCGCAGATGACCGAGAGCCCTTCCATGTCCATTTTTCGACCTCGATCGGATCGACCGAGGGAGGACTTCGGCGAGGAGGGGACGGCGTTCGGCGGAGCTTCGACCAGAGAGAGAGAGAGAGAGAGAGAGAGAGAGAGCAATGAGCTTTGTTCTTATGATTTGGAGGGAGGCGCCATTTGAGATACCTGGGAGAGTGAGATGATGTTTCCCGCCTTTTCGGTGGACTTCTCTTCGCCTTTCCCGCGCTTTTGCACAAGCCGTCTATCCAATGACGAGTGATCTTGACCGTCGCCGTGCATTATCTCTCTTTTTTATTTTTTTTAAAACGTAGAAATCATCTGATCCAAATTAATCCAATCAATACTTTGATAAAATAAATTGTCTATTTATTTAATTTCAAATGTTTGTGTTATTATTATTATGGATAAAATAGTTTTTTAATCAAAATAAGAGAAATAGTTTTTTTTCATTAAAAAATAGTTTTGGGTTATACCTTATGAAGAAGGGAACCAATATAATAAAAATATTATTGATGTTATTTCAAGAAATATTTGATTCACCAGATTAGAAATTGGTGCATTATGTAAAAAAAGGCATGTTATTTGTATACAGTCTATATTTTTTATTGGAGTAAAAAATAATTAAATTTCAATTTTTTTTCAAAGTGAGCCTAAATTTATTAATTAAATAAAAAATGTCGAGTTTCAATGTTTACCATTTTAATTGTTTCTTTAAAAAATTAAATTTTGACGTGGAATCGTTTTAAAATGATTGTCACCAAGATCAAAGATCAAAATGTCAAAAGAGGCTATGTACAGATGTACTTAACCGAGACTAATAGGCTGTGGTGACATAGGCAGCATGCTAATATGAAACGAGGCACTTGCATTCTCATGTCGTTGATTAGACGTTGCTCAACAATTTATATAGATAAAAATGAATGTATAACAGTTATACAGTATGTATATTTTTATATGTTCATATTTATCTATTGGTAGGTATCCTTACACACTACACGCATTGTGCTATCATATAATATATTAAAATAATAATAATTAAGATAATAATAATTACAACTATAATTATATATCATTGGCATTTTAATGCATTATTTGTATAGAATATTAAAAATAGCGTCATGGATGTCAGTTTTTTAATAAAATTGTGACAACAAATTAAAATGAACTAAATTTAATTAAAAAATTCAAATTATAGATAATAAAATATTTAAATAAAAATAGTTTTTTTTAAAATCTTAATAATTATACAGACTGATCATAAATTAAAATTTTAATTTAATTTGACTAATTTGGTGTCATCCGTTATCCTCTCATCTTGTCAACGGACCCGCATGACTTGGAACTGGGCCCACAATTTTTAAACAATAGGATGAGCCGACGATCGCACATATGGCCAATTTCCTCGGATCCGCTTACGAGGGAGGCAATGGCATCTCCGTAATAAAGGGGGACTTCGTTCGATAAAATCGAAGCTGCTGCTTTCTTTTTAATCCCCTCATCGACCTCGGCGGCGATTTCACCAACGAGCTACGAGAAGACGGAGATCGACGACCACCACCACCACCACTCGAAGCCTCCACAAAGGCAGTCTCTTTTTGCTCTCTTCTCTTCTCCACTTCCTTTCTCTTCTTTGTAACTCCGTCTGCGACGCTGCTGCTGGAGCTGGAAGTCATGTCGCAGGTGGTGGCGATTCGATCCCTCCAAAGCTCGCGCCTTGCGCCCCCCAGCGCCGCATCCGGTGGCCGGAGAGCGGCGGTACGCGAGTTCAAACCCTCGGAGGTTCCGGCAGGGCTTTACTACGCCCGTGGTCGCCGTGGCGAGCCGCACCTCTCGCGCCGACGTCATCGGGCTTCCCATTTCCCCGGAGGACCTCGCAAAGGTTTTAACTTTTCCCGGCAATTGCCGGATTTTGAACTTTTTTCCCATTATCTTATCGTTTCACCGTAATCTGGTGCGGAATATATATTTTTTCTTTGGTCAAATCTCGCAATTTTGCGCCTTTGCTTGTCATTTTCTTGTAGATGATTTTAGTTCGACACAGAAAGGTTGTTTCTTTTCTCTCTTTATGACATTATATACGAATACAACAAGCTCACTTCATGTGTCTCGTATTCATTTGTCTTAAACATAGTAAGACGTTCGATTCAATTCATTTGTTCATTCATTGCGTCCAGTATATTTACAAGAATTCTCAATGCTTGTTTCAGTAGCATCATTCTCATTGATTATTGTAAAGCAAATCGATATCGATGTACGTGGGGGAAATAAATACTCTTTATTCCAGGAGGAAGAACACTTCCAGCATTTGAAGAGCGCTCAGCGAGGTGGGGAAGTGTCCACAGGTGTATGGTCCAGGCCTAATGTACGGCGCAAGACGAAGATCGTCTGCACCATCGGCCCATCAACCAACACAAAGGAGATGATATGGAAGCTGGCAGAGGCTGGAATGAACGTTGCACGCCTTAACATGTCTCATGGAGACCATGCGTCTCATCAGAAAGTGATTGATCTTGTGAAAGAGTACAATGCAAGTAACAAAGACAATGTGATTGCTATAATGCTTGATACAAAGGCAAGTTTGTTTTCTTCCTGATTGTGAATTCTTATGAGGTTCTGAAAAAGTTACAAGGACAAGGACTAGGATCACGTTTTCACTGAAATGAAGTGTTTAATTGACCAACTTACTGCATCTTATTTGAACAAACTGGAAATTCAATGAAAAAAACATAGATTTTAATCTCTTACCACATGAATATAAATTGCAATTTAGTCCTGGTTTGCCACTTTTCATTGGGGTTCCTTAAATTGACAATTTGGATAGCTTCCTCAAATTTGTGAGCTTCTTAGTCTCTCCTTACTGTATGGGTTTAGGGTGGATATCCTTAGCATCTGAATTGCTTGCATTTTCAATGTATTATGCACTGGGAAGTTATTAAAATCTGATTATTGTTCCACAAAGATTGTATGACGAGTCAAACGCTGGAAGGTTATGTTATGTGACTATTGTTTCATGAAGATTATAGGATAAGATTCTTTGAATCTATCAGCATCTGCCACTGTCTCATAATCAACATGTCTTGTTTCAGGGCCCAGAGGTTAGGAGTGGGGATTTACCTCAGCCAATCAATTTAACAACTGGACAGGAGTTCACTTTCACAATTAAAAGAGGTGTTGGCACAGAAACTTGTGTTAGTGTAAACTATGATGATTTCGTCAATGATGTAGAAGTTGGTGATATGCTTCTTGTTGATGGTACGTTCTTAGTGCTTATTTTTTTATTGAGATAAACTTTATACTCTGCACAAGAAGGCTTCTGATTATGTTGTGTACTACTTTGGACATTTTTATGTTTATGCCAAGACATTGTAATTTACTAAGTTCTCGCTCCCAATTTGTGCCTTGGCTTCTGTGCTCTCATGTATTTAACATTGAGTTCATCATCTGTCTATTTTCGAGTATTAATTTATTGTACAATTATTATGGAGACTGAGATTTTTTTCTGAGGAAAGAGTGGATGTCTACCAACAGTATCTTATTGATATAAAATATGTACGAGACTTTATATATTTGTCTTGTGATTATATGCAACCAAAATCAAGCTCACAATACTCTTGCCATTCTCACGATCAGAGCATTTGCAAACTAAGTATATTTTCTACATAGAGATGCTAAATGCATGCATTTTGTTGAACCCAAATGAACCAAATAAAGGCCACTGGTACTGCTCTTTAATACACCTTTCATATATATCTGGGGACCAGATGAACAACACCTACTCTAAATGTCGACAAGTCATGAAATCCAATCTGTCCAATAACAACCAGCTAACCCCTATACATCACTGGTTGCCAAACTCTAAAAAGCAAATGTGAGGTATCTTCATCAAATACTCCACAAAATCCACGACACATATCTGCTCCATGTGCCCATCTACCTTTGTAATGATCTGGTCAAAATCCTCCTTCATAGCAACCAAACGAAGGTTCCGATCCAAAGGGGAATCTGAGTCTTCAAAATCAGCTGAAACTCAAGTCATAGAAGTTCATCCATCAACTGATTCATACGACAAAATATTGCATATGCATCACAAACACTGAAGCATCCCAACATCCAAGTCTATCTGTCCTGAGATTTTCTGTTAGGTGCATGATCTGAAATAACATCCAGAAGACGATATAAATCATCTACTTGTTGATCCAATAGGACATGAGGAAAGGATGGAAACCAACCACCCATCAGCAGCTAACAATGAGCAACTGAGGGCTGTCAATTTGTAGATACTGGAATTAATTAAAAGCAGGATTTATGAAACAAAGTACATATTTATTTGTGATGAACTAAATTAAAAGTTAAGGAATCAAAGGCATCAAACACTTTTTAATTGAAAGTTAAACTCATGGAACACCTTAATCCTGATTTGTTCAGCAACCAACTGATTGATTTCAATTACATAGGTGGAATGATGTCCCTAATGGTGAAATCAAAGAATGAGGACTCTGTAAAGTGTGAAGTTGTTGATGGAGGTGAACTGAAATCCAGACGTCATTTGAATGTTCGAGGAAAAAGTGCGACCTTGCCATCAATCACAGGTTTGTTAATGCAGTAACTCATGTTTTATGCTTCTACTACAGGTTCTTTGTCTCAAGAAATTTTTTCAACTTAGTTCTTTGTTTGCAGAGAAAGACTGGGAAGATATAAAATTTGGGGTTGAGAACAAGGTTGACTTTTATGCTGTTTCCTTCGTGAAGGATGCAGAAGTTGTTCACGAACTGAAAAATTATCTCCAAAGTAAAGCTTTTTCTTATATTCTTCTTAATAATATTTTCTTATATATGTCATATTTTTTATTATATGTTCCTGGATAAAGTGTCTCATATTTATATTAGGTTGTGGTGCTGATATACATGTCATTGTCAAAATCGAAAGTGCAGATTCCATACCAAATTTGCATTCTATCCTAACTGCATCAGATGGGGTAAGTATGTGCCTCTAGTTACAGTCATGTTGTCAAAAGTTTTCAAATTAATCATGAAAATGATGCGACATTAAATAAAGATGTCATCTTAGTTTGCATTATTTTTTCTCAAAACAAAAATCTTAACTTAATTTTTTACATTTATGAAAACTTCTCTTTGAAATTTAATGTCAATTAATATACCAAATTATCGATTGAAGTTTATAACTGTTAACACTTAATAGTGGCCGTACCCTTGTTCTTTTTTCATCCCTAATCTGAGTTTCATTTTCCTTCCAGGCAAACAATCATATTCTATGTTATTTTACTTTGTCGATGTGTCACCTGGTGACTATTCTAATGCCACACACACACACACGGATTTAATGGAGGTGTACCCTATTTAAGTATGATATATTGTGTCTCCTATCATTTGAACCGTTCAATATGAGATCTATGGTTGAAAATAAGTAGAAAATATGAATCTTAAATAGACTATTTATTTTTAACCGCACATCTCAGATCTAACGATCCATAAGATAGGAGACACGGTATACCCTAAATATGGTACACCTCCATTAAATCACACACACACACACATGTCCATTGCTTACATCCGTAGTGCAAGTTCACATGGATATTTGTTTAAACTTTTAAAGTTGGAACATGCAGTCAAAAGTTCCAATGCTCATAAAATGGCTGTAGTTGTTGTCCTTTTCAATCCAATTGAAATTTTACTTCCTGGAAGTATGCTTTTTGTTCTGTTATGACTTATGAGCCTGAAAGTCTTGATTTTCTTCTTTCACATTCTGTTATAGGCTATGGTGGCTAGAGGTGACCTTGGAGCTGAATTACCTATCGAGGAAGTTCCATTGCTACAGGTGCTTGACATAGATGCTTAATTTCTGATAGTGGCATTCTCTGCATCCAAATATACATTTTGCATTCAGGAACTAAATTGTGTACCCAGCAAAAGCCTTATTTCTATGAAGATATAGCTGCATTATTCTTTCTCTCTATGCTTGATCAAATGATGAAATCACTTATGAAAATGCATCTTTCAATATGCAGGAGGAGATTATTAGAATCTGCAGGAGCATGGGAAAAGCAGTTATCGTGGCAACAAACATGCTCGAAAGTATGATCGTTCATCCAACACCAACTCGTGCAGAGGTATCAGATATCGCCATTGCTGTGCGTGAGGGTTCTGATGCAATAATGCTCTCTGGGGAAACAGCTCATGGAAAGTATGCAATCTGTTTTCTTGTTCTTCTGCCAGTGGCAGTTGCATTTTCTCTACATTTATATATTATATACAGATAAAATTCTTGTGATGTTCTGTGCGATCTTCCTATGTAATAGATTTTCTTAATTCACTCGTATATTTTGAGTTCTGATTATTACATTTCGAGTCTTACATTTCACCAACCATGTAAAATAAGTTATTTGCTCTTGCACTTGTGTCATAGATGTAATAAAACTTTCATCAGCAGCAACTTATCTAGGTTTCATGCAGATTCCCATTGAAAGCTGTTAAAGTCATGCATACTGTGGCCCTGAGGACTGAAGCAACTCTTAATGGAGGAGAAATACCTAGCAATCTTGGTCAGGCTTTCAAGGTTAAAGGAACAAAATTTTGTCAGTTTTTCAAGATTTGTGTATCATTTTGCACCTTAGATCACACATAAGTTGTAATCTCTTTGTTATTTTGTGTAGAATCATATGAGCGAAATGTTTGCATATCATGCAACTATTATGTCAAACAACCTCGGCACCTCAACTGTGGTCTTCACAAGAACCGGATTTATGGGAATCCTACTGAGCCATTACAGACCATCTGGCACAGTATTTGCTTTTACTGATGAGTATGTCCTATTCTTGTCCTCTGTTCGATGTCATTTTATTTGAAAAGAGAGCAAACCATTTAGAATGTGCAATAGTAACATATCACACTTCTTTACAGGGAGAGAGTGAGGCAGAGGTTAGCCCTCTATCAGGGTGTTTGCCCAATACTCATGAAGTTTTCAGATGATGCTGAAAAAACCTTCACCGAGGCTTTGACATATTTAAAGGTAACATTTATTGTTGGTCATTTATGGAAGATTTTAGATCCGTGTTGTTTTTTTTTCTTGTGATTAAATATGTTTATGTGATAATATGTGATTCAGAAACAAGGAATGGTAAAGGAAGGTGAGGAGGTAGCTCTTGTGCAGAGCGGCAGGCAGCCTATCTGGAGGTCCCAATCCACACATAACATTCAAGTCAGAAAGGCTTAACATTTTGCACTTGAAGTCTTATCTTTTTTATCGGAAAAGAGGGAGCAGTGCCAGTGAATAAAATTACTGGCAACCAATAGCTAATGCCAGATTGGGCAAGAATCAGTAGCAATAGTTTTAGTGCATTCCAAATTTGAAGTTCCTTTCAAGCAAAATGCCAAATTTCCAGTTTGAAAGTTTGTCCAAATATGCTTGAGAAAGTAGGATTGCTTTCCACATTTCACTTGTCAACTTCACTTGTTTCCTTTCAATGGATATGCATTTTTATGGCTGAAGTCTATTCCAGGATATATGTTTATATATATGTATATATTACCTTGCAACAAAGGTGGTCTTTGAAAATGAAATCTTCAAGTGTTCTAGAAATTACTAGTTGAAGCTGACTGCTATTTGGTTTGGTAAGTATGTGTCTCTTACGTGCCTCGAGACATAACAGCGTTACGAACACAAGTCAAGAATGTTGAGTTTGTTTCCTTTTTTTTTCAAAAAAAAACAACTGTTGGGAAGGCTCGTTTGGATTATGAAATTAGGAAGAATAAAATGAAAGATGGATGGATAGAGCAAGCTAAATCATATTTAAATAAAAAAATTACATAAGTCAAAATTGATGAAGTTAAAATGTATAAAACTCTTTTAGACAAAATTACTCTTTTAAATATTTTTTTATAATTCTGCCCTAATTGATTTAAAATGATATTCTTCTTTATATTATTTTGATTTATGGTAGAGAAATATTTGACTTGAGTTTATTTATTGATTTATTTTATCTTAGTTTATAAGTTTTGTTTATATTATTCACATTTATTTTTTTTCGTGTTAAGTTTTTGTCATAATATTTTAGATCTATTGAATGTAATCATAATTTTTTTCATTAATTATTTTTTATTCAATTTGAGATAAATAATTATTTTTATAATAATTTCTACTTTAGTGATATTGTCATTTTGAACAATATTTATGTTGATGTAATGATAATATTATTTTTTTCACTCCTTTTATATTTATATCTTATATTCGATCCTTTTTTAAGAAAATAAAAAAGATGTATTATGAAAGAGAAATAAAATATATTAAGAGGAAAAAATAATAGAGATAAGAGAAAGACATATAAAGAGGAAAAATAAAACATAGATGAAGATAAAATAAAAAAAAATTATGAAAGAATCTAGTGTGAAAAATCAAATAAACATATAATAATATTATATTTATTAAGGCTCATAAACATATATATATATATATATATAATAAAGTGTACAAATAATTTTTATTCAAATCATTTAGATTTAATTTAGCTCATCAATTATTATAATTTTTTATTCAAATATAAATTTAATAATAATTTATCATAGCGCACTCTCCAATCTCATAGTACATCATCTCATTTCGCTCCTTTATTAGTTAAGTTTCAAACAAAGCTTAAGGTATCCATAACTTTTTAATGTTGTGTCAACATTTATAAAATTTATTTGAAGTTGTTATTAGGTAAGTGCTATGTGTTGGTTGATAAAAGTTTGATTGTGATCATTTTACAAATCTATCTCGATCTTAGATTTTTTTATGGAGAAGATTTTAATTTGTATAGGATTTATATGATCAATATAAATTATTTAAGTAACTAAAAAGTTTGTATTCACAATAATAACAATTAATTCAGATAAAGTTCAATTTATTTTACTTATATCTTATTATGTGTAGTTTATATTAATATACTTAATTATAAATTGATGATCAAATATCTTAAAATCTTATTTTATATAATATTTCAATCTTGACATTTTTCACTCTCATTATATAAGATATCGAACTCAACAATCTTTATCTCAAGCATATTTTATATAATATTTCAATCTTACGTTTTTCATTCTTATTATATATAAGATATCAAACTCAACAATATTTATCTCAAGCACATATTCTCAACAGGAAAACTACACAGAAACAAAATTATGGTAAATGCTCAGTTGGGGATAAAGTCTCAAGCACACATTCTCAAAATAAACTAATTGGAATTGCGTACTCATTTTCATTGTCATCAGATATCATTTGGGGAAAACCATCCCTATATAGAATTTTTTTAAACCAAATTGGTCTAGTAGAATTCATTTGACATGCAATCATGAAGTTTTTCTTCTTTTTTCCTTTCCTACGTTTAGGTCCTTTTCTCCTTTCCTACGTAGAATGTCACTTTTCAAGAAAGAAAGAAAATAAAACAGACATCCTGTTTAAATTTTTTTCCCCAACGAAAAAGACTCTTTTTTAAAGAAAATGATACTTTTTTTACACCTAAACGGTCTAAACGATTTTTTTTCTTTGTCAGGAATTAAACCAGTAAAATGAGTCTTTTCCAATGAAAAAGAAAGTACCCAAACAGGCCCTTAGAATTCATCAAGCGCAATAAAATCACATATAAACCACCAAACTCTCACCATCCAAGGATGTCAAAGGAATCACTGTCCACACCACATCGATAAAAAAAAGAGAAAGAGGTGTGAATTCTAAAACATCACCAAACTCAGACATATAAGTCTTGGCTTATAAATAAACATGAAATGTTTTCCAAACCCAAAGTTCTCAACCAAAGCAGACCTTTATACAAAATAAAAGTATCTAGGATAACCTTACACCAAGGCCTATACAGATCCCCCTTATTTTTAGCACAATGGGGAATGATATCCAAACTAAAGTCCTTTATCATTTTATGAAGAAATCTAAAATGAAAATTCAGCTTCAAGCATCACAACTTAAACTTCCAACAAAACAAACCACACCACACAACGGATTCCAGATGTGCATGCCTTGCAGTTAAATCAATCACGACGTTGCATGGAAAGCATTCTGCTGACAAAGCAACTTAGGCACCAACTTCGCTCCCTGTATATGAATGGCCAGAAAGCATTGCTATGAGACTTCCTCCATGCACCCTGCCTTCTGGAAGAGACACCTGAGGGGTAACAAGTGGATTTATAAGTTCTTTTGTACCAAAAATGTTGCAGTCAATTGAACGTTCCATGCCTTTGTCTATATTTTGGAAGACATAGGCAACCTCTTTCGGCATCTCAGGTTTAATGGGATTCACACGCTGGTTTACAGGCAATCCAAGTGTTCTTCCACCACCATGGATGCAACAATCTTGCACGAGGGCACTATGTTCAGTACAAAGGGTTGATTTGCTCCTTGGCAACTTGTAACAGGGTGGTTCTCCAGCTCCAAACTGTGACCCGGCTTGGCCCCATGAGCAGCGTTTTCCTCCTCCATGTGCCTTACAAAAATCAGTGCTTCCTTGAGCACTTTTGCCGCATCCTTCATATTTGCACCGTCTGCCCCCACCATGTCGAACGCAGAAACTAGTACGCCCCCTAGCGCTCTTAGTACACCCAGGAACGGCACACCTCTTCCCACCACCATGGGCAACACAGAATTGTGTCCCACCATGAACACTCTTTGGGCACACACCACCACCTTCAAACAAGCAGCGCTTCCCTCCACCATGCCCCTTACAGAATGGAGTGCTCCCTTCTGCTCCTTTAGGACATCCTAGGAATGTGCATCTCTTCCCACCACCATGTGCCTTGCAGAACAGGGTGCTTCCCTGAGCTCCCTTGGAACACTGTGGAAAGTGACAACGCCTGCCACCACCATGAGAGATGCAGAGGCCAGAATGCCCTTCTGCACTCTTTGTACAATTCTCCTTCTGGCACCTCTTACCACCTCCATGTCTTATGCACAAACCAGATTTTCCCCTAGCAGCGCGACTACAACCATTGTGGCTGCATCGGCGGCCACCACCATGAGCGATGCAATAATCAGTGCGACCTTCAGCACTTTTGGTACAGCCAAGGAATTCACATCGGCGTCCTCCGCCATGTGCTTTGCAATAGATTGTCCTGCCCTCAGCTCCCTTCTGACAGCCAGGTTTTTGGCACCTCCGTCCACCACCATGCGCGATGCAGAAACCAGATGCTCCTCGTGCTCCTTTTTCACATCCCTGGAACTGACACTTTCTAGTGCTATTACTACGCTGCTGTATATGAATAACCCCGGAAGTACAAGCGACTGGAGTTTTCACCTTTTCATTTGAAGTTGCTTGTAGATCTCGGACAATTGCAAGTGTATCATTCTCCATGCAAATTTTCTTGATGCAAGGAAAACTGATGCTTGTAAATGAGTTGTGCAAACTAGGTTGCAAATAACTCCCAAATATCAAGCAAGATGATGCTGACCCAACATCACTAGATAAAACTGGAGAAGACAATGCTACATTCTCCATGTCATTCTGATGCTGATGCAAAAGGGGTTCAACACTTTTGATGTCAGATTCAGATGGCGCAGTTGAAAGACTTAACTGTAGGTTCAACTTATTTCCAGTAGAAAAAGCTGGCTTAATAGAACCAAGCATGTTTTCATAGCCAAGATTAAGCTGAACATCGAGTCCTACATCAACTGAGGACTCAAAATCAAGTTCCTTCACTGAAGAGACTGTGGAGAGACTTGTTGAACCCATCTTGCTAATATCTGAAGAACATGGTAAATGATGTGAACCCAGATCGAATAATGGAGGTTCCGGACATTCAATGCCATTCATGAGCAGACACGCCCTTTTCGTCCCTCTTGTACTAAGATCACAGAAATTTGAAGCATCATCAGAATCAAATCTCAGACAGACATCAGTCTTACACCCTGTCTTACACCCCTCTTGTGATTGATTTCCGTTCCAGAAACCAAAGGTGCACAAAGAGACGAAATTGGGTGTATTGCCATGCTTTGTAATGCTGTTGTCCATATTACAGATTAGTTACTAATGCTAGAAGACCTCTTATATCAACAAAAAAAATTGGAAAAAGATCAGTTAGCCTGACTTCATGTATTTAAAAGGTTAACAATACTGCTTAAGCTAAAGGTACTTGTGGCACCTTAGCTTGCAACCTCCACTTACAAACCCTGATGTATCATGGCGGTCCATTTCAGAAAATGATGCAGAGACAGCTAATCAGTAGCAACCAATAAAGTTGGCCTAGAACTTCTGATGTGTCATAGCCGATAATTTCATCAAACAACTAGCTGTTAACAGTTCCTGCAACAGAAACCAACATAGACTGTAAAGTAAACTGGAAGAAATCAAGACTTTCATGGAACTTCAAGATATATGCAACTGATAATTCTAGAGCGTTCTTTTTTGAAATTTTAGTAACTTGATTACTGCATTGAGAAGATTACAATACACAAAGCTGAAAGGAGAAAGGAACTCCATATACCACATACAAAATAAATGAATGCAAAACAGCATGTAATAACTTAGGTTCATTGGTTTAATTTGTTATTTTTTTAGAGGGAAGTTCATTTGGTTTATAATGCATCAGAAATTTTCAAAATATTGTGTAGCTCCTCAAAAAATGTTCTGCAACCCAAAAATATATTATCAAAATGTTGCATTCCATAACTGACTCCAAACTGGTTGAGAGGAAAACCAACAACAATTGCATGTACAATAAACAACACAGTTGACTGACAAGTAAGTCCGCCTGGTCTACATGGTGACCTAGATGGTCGGCAGGGTACATTAGAAGCCTATCCAACTGTAATCTTGTATTATCTTTTCTTCTTAATTGGTGACTAACAAGCAGGAAAAATATGAGTTTTGGAGACACAGCAGGGAGATGGTCGAGAGAACAAATAATAAACATTCACATCCCTTCTACTTAATCTGATCAGCAAACCATTCACCAAATCCCCATTAACATTGAAGTTATGAAGCCGAACAATCAAGTTCTGAAAATTATTCAATTACAGCAAAAGGTTGATCAAGAATAAAAAAGCTCAACTCAACTTAATAATGATAGATTTTTGGAAGGAAATAAAAAATCAATTTTCCAAGTATGTCATAAATATCAATACTAAAACATATCAGAATAGGAATAGAAATACAACAAAAGAAAGGGAAGATAACATTGACAAAGTTTCATGGAGATGAGTTATCTTGAGTTCCTTTGCAGATAACATCAGAACGAAGTCTAACATATAAAAGATTAAAAAAAACTAACATCCTAACAAAATTGCATCAGATGACAAGGGTCTCAAAACGTACAAATACAGCTACAAAATCCCAGGAGGGTCACATCTAATATCTTATTCAACAAATTACAGAAGAAAAGATGAGCATATAAGGATGTGAAGATCAAAACCTTTAAGAGTTGCAATTATGTATGAAGAACGAGTGTAGTCCAGATCTAATTTGGTAAAACAAATACGTTCAGTCTATAACACAAATGTACATAAAAAACTACAAAAAAGAGCTGAACCCTATCAAGTAAGCACCTGCCCCAGATATCAATATATGCAACCTTTCGAAAAGCCAACATTGGCTACTGGGAACAGACACCGAATCTACAGTATTATGAGTTGACTACTTTCCATTTATATACGGAGGCCATTAAGAAATTTAATTGCATATAATAATTCTTTTTAATCAATAATCTATAGAACACCTCGTAAATTCGAAGTAAGAAAACACAACAAAAGAGATGGCATCATTTGAGACGAACATGGAGTAGAAAATGCTTTGAATCTTAAAAAAAATAATAAGAAATTACTTGTTAGAGAGAATCTATTTACTCTAAAAGGATTAACCTAAACTCAAAAAAATATCATAACCAACAAAATTTGAAGGGACATAACAAACAGAATGCACAACTTAAAAGTAGCCATAAGGTCACTCCTCAATCTTCAATTGATCAGTAAAAAATATCTCATGTACATTCACCGAAAGAAAAAAAGATCTCATTTTGCACAGAAATATTGCAATATACAGTTTGACGCCTAACTAATACTACAGCGAATGGGCAAAATTAAATTAAACAATACACAAATATCTTGAAGCAGGCATCCGCAGTTCATACACGCAACCGGAAGAAGATTCTTACTTGTGAGAACAAAACTTGTGCGGCATTGAATAATGCAGGACAAACAAAACATGCAGCCAAATCTCTCAAAAGGGCCGGATTTTTTTCTCTTTTCCGCGATCAAAAGAACAGATCAGAAAAGGACTCCACAACAAACTGCAAACTTTAACCACGAAAACCACTGCTGAAGTGCATGCATACAATAAGTTCAACACGGAAAACAAAGGAAGAAAAAAAGACTCCTGGATCAAAAGCAAACCGATTTAGACAACAGCAAGGAGAACGGAAGCAAACGCACCTCGAATCCAAAACTCCACCGCAAAGGTGCGATGCGAGTATGAGCGCGCCGAAGAATCCGAAGTCCGGTGTAGGTTGGAGAGGGTTTAGGCTTTCTGTCTGCGATGGGAGGAGAGCGAGGCGCTACCAGCGGGGAGAGAGAGAGAGAGAGAGAGAGAGAGAGAGAGAGAGGGAAGAAGGCGAGAAATCCGAAATAAGAATAGAAAGAAAAGAAAAAAGAGAAGAGGAGAGAAGAGAAGAGAAGAGAAGAAAAGGAGGAATGGCGCACGTTAGTGGCATTGAGTGGGACCGCGGCGTGGTCGGCGGTGAGCGAGTGGGTCCCGCCCGAAGGAGACGACCGCGACGCGACGGCGCGAGACGGGGATGCGTAACACACCACGTCGGCAGCGGCTCGCCACCGTCCGTCGTGCGCCGCCACTGGACCTCTCTCTCTCTCTCAAGATTTTTCTTGTTTTCTCTCTCTTCACTTTTTCTTTTCTTTTCTAAAATCTTTTTCTTTGGTGAAGTTGAAAAATAATTTATAAAATAATTTTAATGTATGTTTGGTTAAACAATTAGTACGGAAAAGAAAGATAATTGAGAAAAAGAAAAGGAAATAAAATAGAGAAAAAAAATAATTTATTTCAACGATATAATTAAAAAAAGAGAAGAAAATTATATTTTTATTAAATGAACGTATTTTTAAATATTTATATATTTAATTACATATAATTAGGATTATAAATTATATTTTAAATATTTTTTTCATCTCTTTTTCAATTTAATTTAGGATTGAAAAAATAGATTTTTGAAAAAAATAAAAATAAATGAAGAAAATATTTACCCTCATTAAAAATATAATCAAACTAAATTAAATTATTAACCTTGTTTCACTTTCACTCTTTTATTCTCCTTTCGTTGCCAACAAAAGGAAACCTAAAATTCTAATGTCATGAGAGTAATTTATTCTTAAGCGACATGCATAGTACAAAAAATCGTATATTTTTATAGTCCAATTGAAAAATTAATTTTTAATTCAGATTATATTTTCAAATTAAATAGGACTTTAAATTGGAACGATTAATTTAATATTTAGTTACACAAAAAAATTACCTTCAAAATCTTAATCATATCATATAATTTCAAATTAATCGAAATGGTAGTTGGGAATTTTGTTAAAACGAACTCTAATATTTTACAATGATAATTATTTTTTTGATTGAATAAGTAATTAAGTCTATCATGAAATTGTGTTAACCCAAACTAATATCATTGGTTCCGCGGGAACTATATATCCAACTCTTATCCCCCGCATTATGTGTTTCATATTTTTAATTGTATCTGAAATATGAACCCACATAAAATATTGACCATATCTTCGACATATTTTTTTAAGAGAAAAACGTTAAATATACAAAGAAATTAGTTGGATTGGCATTTTTTTCCTCGTAAGACATTTTTAAATGTGATATATAAGAGATGAGAAGGAAAATTTGAAATTCTACAATAATTAGTGTCATGGTGACCATCTCCCAAAGTCTTGTATAGGAGGAGATGATATTAATGATCCGTGTGGATGTGACCTTAAGCTTCATTTTTCTTTAATAAGTGGGAGCAAGTGGCCTATTTAGACATCATATGCATGGTTGTTGGGATTTCTTTTATTTCTATTTCTCTTTGTGGTGCTAAGACTTAAAGAAGTAGTTGTGAATCCGCCACGAATGCCGTATTCAGTTTGAACTCGAACATGAATTATTCCCGCATATATATCCTGCCCATGATATTATTATAATTATAAAAATATAACCACTAGGGTTGAGTTGGAATAGTAAAATTGTTTTTCCTTTAAAAAGATCTTAATTTTTTAAGAGTTCACTCATTATATTTAGATATTCAATGAAAATACTCTCTAATTAAATAAAAAAAAGTATTATATTATCTATCTTTTTAATCATAATATGTTAAATTTATTATGAATATTAAATTTCTCATTCTTAAATATTTTTTTCTCTCATAAATTTATCCACCATAAATTTTAGTATCATACTAACGATTGAGAAAATAGATAATATGATACTTCCTATTTAATTAGGGAGCACCTCCATTTTTTCGTATCAAATATTATATAGATAAAAAAAAACATAGCACATTATATATAGAGAGGTTAATGAGGGTGCATAGTAATTTATTATGCATCCGGTGCAGTGCATGATCTAGATCATTGATTTAAAAATTAATGATCTAAATTCTATCCAATTAAAATTTTGAGTCATTAATTGAATATGATCTGTATCATTAATTTTTAAATCAATGATCCATATCATGCTATGCAATTCTATTATATATATATATATATAATTTTTAATTATTAAATCTATTTTTTTTATAATTAAGTAATCATTAATATGGATCATTTATAATATTTTTTTTATTCAACTTCATAGAGCGATTAAATATCATATAAATCAACTCGTCTTTAATCTTTAAATTTAACTCAGTTTATCAGTTGAATCACACCAATATTGGTATAGAAATTCAAATTGCACGGAGTTGCAGGAACACGGTGTAGTCATCATCTTTGACCTAATTTAGAAGAAGAAGAAGAAGAAGAAGAAGAAGAAGAAGAAGAAGAAGAAGAAGAAGAAGAAGAATCAAACTATCCCTATTTCGTACAATAAACTTAGTGTAGTGGTAGTAGTAGTTGCATGTAGGACCTTCAACCTAGTCAATGTATGAATAATAGAAGTCCGCACGTAAAACGTACATTACATATAAACTATATTATCATTATTTTTACGTCCCTTCTCATGTAAAATGAAATAATAAATAATATAAATCTTTAGATATTATATATGCACTCTCAGTAGAAAAAGTAAAAAGTTCAACTCTCATAATCACTTATAGTTGATTCAAGATAGGAACGAATTGAGAAAAGAAAGTTAAGAATATCAAAATATATAATAATAAATTATAAAAAATTAGGAGGTGTAAAAATTTGAACTCTAAATCTCTTCGTCAAAACTATTTATCCACTACACCAATTTAATATTTTTGATAATATTTATTTTCTTTATTCACTATAATTATTAGTATATATTTATATATGTTTTATATACTAAAAAATTGGGGGAAAATCGATGCCCCTATATGTGGGTCCGCCCTCAGAGTTTTGCTTTGAAATTGAATTTTTTTTCATATTATTAAAAAGAAAATTGTACGTCAATATTTATTTGTACAAATATTTTTAACAAAAGCGAGAAAATTATATTTCCTTGTTGCGGCAATAAAAAAACTGCTGAATCCTTAAGGCGTATTTTGAAAAAAAAGTAAACTTGCATTCATTGAAAGTGGATAATATTTCTCATGAATCAATACTTTAAAAAATTGATCTGGACGTATATGTAACATAATGATAACTTTGTAAATGTGATATGAAAAATCGTGAGAAGTTCAAAACCAGACAGCACATCTCATAACGAGTGATTGCAGGGTTTTCTTTATTGATATTTCTTCCAACACAAAATGAGAAAAAATACCTATAAATATATACGAAAACAACTTGATATTTACAAAAATATATTTATTAAACAAGGACACGCTTTTAGCTATGGGCGCCTCGAAACCGTTTGCAGCAATCGCAGTCCTTCTCGCGTGTGTTCGCCGCATTTGGACCATTTTTATGTTGATCCGACTCGTAGTTCGTACGCCGTGTACTGTCAAAATTAATGTTTCCATTGGATATTATTTCGATATATAGTCCGAGAGTTTTTTTAAACTATTCTGACGTATATTTAATTAATGATAAAAAATATGGAAAAAATATATTGAATATTTTTTATATAAGTGAACATTGATTATATTATTTTATAAAAAATATTATTATTTTCTGATATACTATATTAAAAATGTGTTACATATTTTTAAAATCTAAAATATATTATTATTAAAAAATTGCATACATAAGAAATAAAGTTGAGTTTACAAAAATAAACGAATTTTCATTATTTTAATATTTTTGAATTTTTAGATTTTATTTATTTTTATTATATTAATTAGAATATGGCGTTTCTTCCCCTCCCCCCACCCACGGGCGGCGTCCTGCCCTTTCCAAAAGGGCAAAGGCTTCTTCTTCGTAGCAACATTTAAGTACCAAATAAATATCGAATCATGGCATTAATGTTGTGTGTTTCGCTAAGCAAATGGAATATTTACAATTATACGCTCATCGGGGGACCCAAAAAATACGGTGATATATATATATATATATATTATATATATTGAGCATGTTTATCATCTCTTCTCGAGAAATAAGTGAGATATTTCTTTGCAAAATTATGCTCAATTTCATATGTGGCAATTCCGCCAAGATTTCTTTGTTAGTTGGGGGAAGAATCAGCACGAATCGGATTTTTTGAGGAACGTATCGAAAGAGAATTGGATTTGGTTAGACAATATGTGGTTGGTAAACAAGGATCGATATATATAAATATATATATATGAATATTGATGTTCAAATATTCTCCGATCATGATTTGTTAATTTAAAAACGAAATCTTCAGCCCCACATGCACACTCTTGGAATTATGAAATATCAATCATTACATCATCCCATCCGTATTAATCCGATCTATATATTTATAATGATTAACTATAGAAATCACGACTTAACTATGAGATTCGTCCTTGAAACCCATTTTATATTTTAAGAAGAAAACATCACGTTTACTTGCATAATAAATAAGTAGTTGGAATTAAGAATATAAGAAAGTTTTGGTGTAACCATAACATGTAACCATTTTTTTTAAAACAAAAACTGATAAAATAAATTAAATAGTTGATCAATTCATAAGAAAATTTGATAATTAGCACTCTAGCTCGAGTTGGATTAGATTTCTGAGAAATTAGAAATAACATTGAAAAAAGAAATAACTTATAATAAATATTTCTGCAACTCGATGATTGATCAATGACAGCATACAAAAGGAATGGAAATATCATAATGCTACGACCTTCGAGAAGACTGTAAAATAATTATATAAATCAGGTTCGACATTGAAAAGTTTCAGACAACGTTAGACGGAGAACTGATTATTAAGTCAGACGATCATATTAATATAAAAATTGAATAATTTTGAAGTATATACAATGAATATATATATATATATATATATTTTTAAAATAGTTTATTATAAACTATTAAATTTATTATATATTAATATCTTACTGTTGATAAAAAGTAGCACAGTATTATTTACCTAAGTAGATAGCACATTCATTATATATATATATATATATATATACATATATATATATATATTAAGGTCATAACGAACAAATAACAAAATTAGCTAATCTTATGTTCCATCTGTCGTGGGAGCATTTTGGGACCTTTTACAACGTTGATGGGCATCAATTGTCATAATTGTCCATTGAAGAAGGTCCCAATGCCACATGCTCTTAAATTCGGTCTCTATATACATCATATATAGACTCGAAAGTCGTTAACTAGTAAATTAAATAATGATTATTTTAATATCATTTACTCTGAAAAACAAACAAATGAAGCATGGCATATGCCTTGGATTTGAGGCTTGAGCTGCACGGCTCAAGCGTAAACCTTATTAATCCATTCTTATAGGAATAAAAATATGACATGCTATGAACTGCATGGACGGCATACATATATATAATATTTATATATAACTTCACGTGTAAATACTTAGAAGTATTAGTAATTTTTCAAAAAAATATATTATTCACTATTTACATTTAACGAACGGTGACTATATTGAATTATATTTTTTGAACTAAATTATTGAAACTTTTAAGTATTTGTACAAAAAATAGATTTACAACTCTATTTTTCTTTATATGTACATGTTTATTATATTTTATATGCTTTTATTTCATGTGGAAGATTCCTTGGCATCAACCTTATCTTAAGAAAACAAAGGCATCATATCTCATCTAATCTAAAGGACAGAGGTCTCATCACGAGTCCAACAAAGCAATCTGCATATTGGCAGTGGAATAATACCAGCATATGCCTTCCTTTTCGCTTTTTTTAAGTCTTCACAACCTTTCACTTGATCTCTACATTCTGCATAAACCAGAAACCCACGGGAAGAATCATTTGGCCATTTTCTTTTTCTCTCATTTCACCATGTTGCACGATTCTTACATTGCAAATTTTGCAGCATATCAAAATGATGAATGTAACCTAAGTTCGGTGGTCACAATTAATATATTTGTGCTATGAGTTAGAAAAATTAAAATTAATAACCTCAATTTGAGTTTTAAAATTATTAATATGATTAAAAAAATATTTTATCTTCATTTTGAATTAGTCAAATGCTAGAGAAAAATAGGTAAATGCAGTCTAAAAAATAATAAGGATAATAAGCCCATCAATGTAAGGAAACTATATACGGATGTTAGGATAAGAATTATGTTATTCTTAACTTTTCCTAGTAATATAAATATAAACACACACATTTTAAGATTTTTTTGGATAGGTCAAATGATATGCTAAAATAGATAAATGCAGTCTAAAAAATAATAAGGATAATTTATTATGTCATTCGACCATGTATAAAAAAAGATAAACGAGTTGTTTTATCTTATATATAATATTTTAGTACAAGGAAAATATTTTTCTTTCGCTTTTAAGGAATTTGTGTTCCTTTAGCTTTTACACTTACGGTAAAACGGTGTGTTGTTAACTTTGATGAAAGTGGTTCATCTATCCAAAAATAGTATAGCTTAGTAATTAAATAAGTTGATAGGAGGAGATTTATTTTTAATTTATATCTTAACACTCCATGATGATATATTTAATTTAGCATATCATTTGACCTATCCAAAAAAATCTTAAAATATGTGTGCTAATATTTATATTACTAGGAAAAGTTAAGAATAACATAATTCTTATCATAACATCCGTATATAGTTTTCTTATATTGATGGGCTTAATTAGTTCATGAAAAATGAAGAAAAATCGGAAATGACGTAATATATTATCATAACAATACCTTAGCTTTTCAATAATGTCATGAAAATAAACAAGAAAAATACGCAAAAAAAGAAACACGTCATGATGATAAAACATTGTGCATCAACTAAGACGGTGCAAAAATTGAGGCTAATGATTCTGAATTTAAATTTTATGATTCAAAGTTTCTTTTATTATTTTTTTACTTTTAATTGTAATGAACTGCTAATAATTTTGTACATAAAAAAAAATTGAGAATAAAAAAAAAATTGCTGCACAAAGTTTTGCAACATTATATATAACCAAATCGATAATGTAGAAATTTACAGTGTCCTAATTCCGGAGAAAATTGGGTGGCGCCCGAGATCTACAACGTATAGCAACACGGATAATTTCCATGGTTATTAATTAATTTGATTCCTAAAATAATTACTTTGCAAATATAATTAGAAAATAGTCATCATCAATTCTTTTCACTTATTCATAATTAAAATGATCCTAACATTTTAATATGTATTATTTTGACCATTTGTTTACGAATTAAACGAGAATTTTAATAATAATTGATTACCGCTAAATTAATTAAACAAAAATATGCATGTATTATCGCGTCATTTATATTAATAATATATTCGACTCCGATAAAGACTCTATGATCAAATTAGTTAGATTGTTAATGATTCCGAATAATCGACACTTCCATTACTTGATGGATGTATTCAACAAAAAAAAGAAATAATACATTCGACTAAAAAACAGGTAACAAATATTATAATATATTTATGGCGTATAATATCATATACAAGTGTATTTTGCTTTGGTGATTAAGAACTTATGCCCTCCAATTCCATAAAATTTTGCCGACAAGGATCATGTGAGCGGATCGAGCTTTTTAGCGGCACCCTTGTGACGTCGATGGTGAAGACGGTGACACGTCTTCCCCGGATCCGATCCTGTTATTTGTTTATATATTTTTATGAGCTCTTGCTTTATGCTGAAAGTTGGGACTGTGAAGGAAAGGTGCTGCATGCACATATTTAAAATCCTCACGAGGAGCATAAAAATATCTTTAAAAAGGAATCAAATAAATTTGCGAAGTAAAATATTAAAATATAAATATAAAAATATTTTTTTAATAAATTTAAGTATTGACAGTATATTTAATTTTAGGTGATATCATAGTTTTTATATTTTGAATTTGAATCTTGACGTTGCTTGTATTAAAAAAAATATTTTTTTAGTTATATACTGACTTTTGAGTTAAATTAAAATTGTCAATGAGTCACGTGAAATAAAATATTAATAATATGAATATAAATATATTTTTTATAAGCTTTTTTCGGGTTAGATCAATTTTTTTTTGGTAAAAAATATTTTTTTAAGCATCTAATACTGCCTAAACCTTAGGATATTTCTCTGTTATTGTTTTTATTTAATTGTTATTGTTAGAACTAATAAGTACTTTATTCGAAGTTGCATTTTTTTGTGAACAAGGGGCTTAGGCAGGGAGGCCCTCGATTTGAAAATTTTCGAACTAGAAGCATCACTGAAGAAGATAACATTTTAACACTATGACCTCTCAAAGTGTATGAACAATTTTTAACATTTTCTTCACTCTTAAAAGTGCGCTATAAATAGAAAGAAAAGTTGCTATAAAACTCTAATGCCCCCAAAAAAGTTACTATAAAACTATGAGATGCTTAACAGTTGTTATGTTTCGATTTATATTATAATAGTTCACCTCTTTTTATATTTTTTTTACAGGTGTGGATCTAACTCATATTAAAATATTTATATATAATAGTGAATTGCCTTATAATATAATGTGCGGTTTTTTCATATGACAACTTGTTAACTTTATCGTTAACCGTTGGGTATAAGCCCAACACGTTGACTGGAGCCCAAGTCCATTCCAACTCTCTCTCTCTCTCTCTCTCTCTCTCT